>VZTZ01008453.1:0-39680 GCA_013400955.1 Drymodes brunneopygia | reverse complement strand
AAAAAAAAAAAGAAAAAAAAAAAGATGCAAAAGTATAAAAGTATTTTGGGGTTTGTTACTGTATAGTGTTATATGAGATATTTGACCCAAGAAAAACTGTAAGTGACATTGACTGAAAGCAGAATAACAACCCTCTTTATGAGAAATAACCTGGCCACTGTTTATAAGTGTGAAAATTATATAATCTCATTCCCCCATATTCCGTTCTATTGCTCTGCTTCTTTCACAAGTAATTCATGCTGCCAAATGCTTTCAGAAGATTTTCAATACAACTTCACAAGTTTTCAAAGCAAATATAGTAGGTCCATTCCTAAATGCACACTTTTTCGTAAGGAACCATGTAGGTTGGCCGACGATTAGCACCATGAGAAATCAGCAATTGTTTGTTTAAATGTCGATAGTGCAACAGGAAATCTGAAAGGAACAAGTGCGTTTAGGTCGCAATTCCAAATAGAAAAAAGCTTCAACAATGAAGACTAGACCTTTAAAGTACAACTCTATAAAATCATCCAATTCATCAGTTTTATCTGGTTCAGCCTAATCTAGGATTTATCTCCTTTCTTGGCCNAGTTCAGCGGATGCACATGTCTGCACTGCGTGATTCCACCACAGGGACCCGAGACCTTGGGAGGCAGCTTTAATTGAATAAAGCCATCCAGGGCATGGACAGCCCTTGTGTTGAGTTGTTGGAACAGCATGAACTGAAAGAAGCCCTACGGCCTAAAAGCCATAAAACTGGGCTGATCGCATCCTCCAATCATTTCTTGGCGCTGAATTACACAAAGTTGTCTTTTCTTGTTGTGTTGCACAGATAAATGACACAGATTATTCCTTCATTTTTCAAAAGATCATACATTAAAATTATCTTCAGAATGTCCCTAGATGGACTGCTGGAAAGAGCAGCATGAAATCCCTTACAGAAAGGGTTTTCCTTTTTCATCCCTTCTGAAAAGAAACTCATGTGTCTATCTCTTCCATTTGAAATCAATATTTGCTGCATACATACACACACATATATAATTTATGTATTTATGTATATTTTCATTAACCCTATATTTCTAAGAGTTCTGAAAATTATGAAAGAAACTACTACAAGGAAATCTTTCTCACATTTTCATCTTGAGTTTCACTCTCCTCAGGGTAGCAGCTTTGGGCTCCTATAGTATTTAGACTGAGTACAAGAAGTATTTGAAATATCATTGATAAGCACACACATTGACAGTACTGACTACAGAATAGTCAGTAAAAATAACCTTCCTTTGCCCAAAAGCTGCCAGTTCCCTCTCTTATTTTAGATGGCCCTAAAACTTTCATTTTCATTAAACACATTTTTTATACTAGACAAAAGCTAGGAACAAGAATGTCCAAGCCCAGCTTAGTTCTATATGGTTAACAAAAAAATAAAAGAAACCAATCAAATTTTACATCTTCCATTGTCTACACCAACACTATATGAAAGGATCAGAAGAAAAATTTCACACGGGCTTGTGCAAGACAAAGATATTTGTGCCTTCTTCTGACAGCTCATGGAGTGTTATTTCATGAGGGAAATGGCATAAAATATGGTAAAATTCAAATTAGCAGATAATATGTATAAGAGAAAGTTTTTTATTAAACAGCTGGCATTAAAAATAATTATAAATCTTAAATGTTTTCACTATAGTTTTGTTTCACCTTACCTCACAAGTTCTTCTCCCAGTGAAATAAAATCTAACAAAAGGAAACAGGACAAGCTAGACCTGTAGTGTAAACCAGTTAAAAGTTCCTCTGTCACTAAATAAAATCATGTGAGGAAAATGAAAATGCTACCTAAGCTTACTTAAACAGTATTGTGGGTCATACATTATTCATGGTTTAACTTCAGTGTCAAAATACATGCTGAAAATTTTGCCTCTACACTAATCCTTTTGGCTCAAAGCAGGCTCTGTGATGCCATTCCAGCAACACTCAAGCAAAAAACCCTGCACTGTTTGGATGAGTAAAAGCAGCCACAGATGGAGCTATCTCATGTGAGCTTCTCGCAAGGCCTGAGCTTCTTAAAACACAGGGCAGCTTGATGAAACATGTGGCATTATAAAGAGCAAGTGAAAACCTGTAACAAGGGGTGAGGTGCTGATCGTAACACACTGAATGTGTTGCAACTCTTACGCGATGAGACACAAGAGGCACTGATTCCCTGATCCTCAAATACAGCAGCGGACGGAATTAAGAAGAGGCTGGATGCTCCTGAGTGTTGATCAAAGGCTGCTGCCCCTGCCCCACAGTGCACACAGAGGCCTCTTTCATCTACATCTGACACCCTTCTGGAGTCTTGCAAGGCTGAGACTCTCCCTGAGCATCACCCCAGAAATAATAGTCAAGCTGCTTCACCTGGACCTTCAGGAAGTATCTCGGTGTTTTAGGAGGGTGGGAGGTTAATTAATTCAAACAATCTTTCTCTATACAAATTATTTTTCTCCATGAAACTGCTCTTTGTCTCTATCTCAACTGTCTTCAATGGACAAGTTAGGGAAGTTGTCACTGGATAATTTCCTGCTTCGTCATAAGGCTTTAAAGCTTAATTTATATTTATTACTAAGTAGTATATAAAAAATTGTGGCAATGAAAGTTAACCTGTAACATTTCAGCAAAGTTAGCAAATATTGTTTCAAGAACCTCAAGTATAAGCACTTTATAAAAATACTTCTATAAGTAAAAAATTACCCATACTTGAAAGGCTGCTCAGTCAGGCTTTTATACCAAGATTGTCACTGAGGTACCTTAGAAGCTGTGGGTTTTAGAAGTGTATTTTCATTTCTTTCTCATATTTTTCTTTCCTATCCTCTAAAAAGCTTTTTCTGCTCAATGAAACATAAATAGTTGATCGTTATCAGAAGAAGACAGAAAGATATTCTGGAGAGCACCTAATGTATTTCCAAACCACAATTANCCAAATGCTTTCAGAAGATTTTCAATACAACTTCACAAGTTTTCAAAGCAAATATAGTAGGTCCATTCCTAAATGCACACTTTTTCGTAAGGAACCATGTAGGTTGGCCGACGATTAGCACCATGAGAAATCAGCAATTGTTTGTTTAAATGTCGATAGTGCAACAGGAAATCTGAAAGGAACAAGTGCGTTTAGGTCGCAATTCCAAATAGAAAAAAGCTTCAACAATGAAGACTAGACCTTTAAAGTACAACTCTATAAAATCATCCAATTCATCAGTTTTATCTGGTTCAGCCTAATCTAGGATTTATCTCCTTTCTTGGCCTAACACAAATTATCTAAAACAGTTTTTCAAATACTGGGATTTTAAACAGCTCATGTAAGATTTCAGAAATCCATCCTCAATTTGGGACCCTTACCAGGAGCAAACCCCAGGGCTGACCCTTATGGAATACATTTATATGTGGGTGTCATTTGGGGGGAGTTCCTTCTTAGCTTTTACTTATCTTCCTCAAGAAAATGCAGGGCTTTTCAGACACATTGATCAGACAGATAAGTGGCTGAAGGAAAGATATCTTTAAGTGGAAACTGCAACTGTTTGTTACCTGGTTTTGCCAGGAAGCTTTACCCATTCTCCTTTCCACTTACAGACAAATGTTGGCTACTTTGGCTTAATATCTGAACATTCTGTGGTTCTGTCAGCCTCTTGCCCCTGGAGTGATCTCATCATGAAGTGAAGGTACACACAACATCAGCTATCTTCTATGGGACATTTGAGTATCTTCTCTTGTGCCCATTACCATGGTATATGAGCATCTTTGGGGCTTGCATCTCTTAAAAACTCTGTGAAACGGCATCAATATTTCCCCTTTTGATAGAGACGGCAATTGAGATGTAAAAAGACTACATCTTTGATTTTAAATGCTAAGGGCTTAAATACTTACAAGCATTACAAGTGGTTTTGTTTCTATTACTTATTCTCTCATACACTGCAATAACATAGAGAGTATTTTTAAAAATTTATAAATCTGGTGGCCATTATGAGAGTTCAGGGTGTGGACACCATGAGCTTCAGACTGGAGTGCAAAGGGAATTACACAGGGGAGAAATCTATGCAATCAGAATAGACTCTCTCAACTCCTTCCAAATGCATTGATGATAGATTGTGTTCTCTTTTTATTCATGTATGTGGTGATCTCAGCCTTATTCAACCCTGTCTTTTGAGTGCCAGCATTTTAACCTAATAGATTTTAAATAACCCAAAGGAGTAGGTAGCTCACTAGTCTGATAAATTGTCTCATTTTTGATAAACATCTTCCCAGACCAGTCTTTGAAAGGGATTCAGTGTACCATTGGAAGGTCTTAGAGAGCCAGGAGAGTGAATGACTTACTCTATCACTTCTCTATGCTTCAGCTTTTCAGTTTTCCTTTCAAATACATCTGGTGAGAGTCTGATTTGCAACCTCTGCTTGCTGGTGAGTGCCAAAGACCTCTAGCAAGGGAGCTGTACTCTCTGAAAGGGCCTGTGTGAAAAACAAATGCCACTGCTGTTGCCACTGCAGAAGACTTTCTATAAAAGATGTGCAGCAAGTGTGCACAAAGGGTTTGTTTGACAGCAACAACAGGCCTGTTTACCAGCCCATGATGCATTCATGCCATATATGTTTGCAGATTTTCTGCAGCCTGAAGTATTTATGAATATCTTGATTGAATGGGCATCTGTTGCAGACAGTAGAACAGGGCCCCCTTGACATAGTTGCTGCTGCTACATCAGCTCTGGAAACTTAAACAAGCTGTGCCTGCAGCATTCTCCCCAGTCATCTCTCTTGGTATATGTTTCTACTTTCTAATTTTAAACTTTAAGCTGTCTGCTGAAGAATGACTCAGAGAAAGGATGGGTGACTTAGTATGGAGGAAATTAGAAGTCCAGTCATAGTTAACCCAGACTTCTGACCCTGAGCCTGAGTCACACTAATTGTATGTGCTGTAACCCCCCCCCCCCCCACAAAAACGTGCATATAATCAAACAATTACTTTTTTAAAAGTGTCTGGACTTTCATGAAGATCTGACTCTGGCTTGGTCTGGAACTGAAAAAGGAGACAAAAGAAGAAAAGGCTCTTCGTGCAGTTTTTTCCAGTCCTGTTTAAAGAAAAAAAAGTGCACAAAAATCTTGGCTTTGCCATAACAGCAACATTGTGCTTGGCTTCATTGAGCTGCTCAGGAGTCCAAAGCCTATTAAGTGTGTTTGGGATTCTCAGCTGATACGACAGGCACCAGGCTTCTCACTTCAAAAAGCACTGTCACAGTTTGTCTCAGTCACTGGCATTCTCAAAAAAAAAAAAGAGGACAAAAGCTACAAGGGTTTCAGGGATGAGGTAGCTTTCTGCCTTATGTTTTTGGGTTTTTTTCTAAATGAAAAAAGGCTATGAGCAAAACCTTTACCCCATATCAAGTTTCAAAGTGCTTTTAAAATCAGCCACTTTCTCCCCATTTTAGGAAGGGGAAACTGAAGGAAGCTATGAGAAGGAGAAGCTTGCAAAATGTCACAAACAGAACAATGCTAAAAATAAAGAGCTTCTACCTCTTGTAGACTACTCAGCAATGCTCTGTCCACTATGAAACACTGGCCTCCCATCTTCCAGGGAGTGTCCAAAGCAAATTGCACCTTTAAGATAAATCTTGCTGATTTAACAATAAAAGAAGGCATCAACATTCTTTGTGTTATTGTTCATTTCCTTAAAAGTTCCCATCAAATGCTTATTTGGACCCACCTGTTTTCTCTGACAGAACCTCTGATCCTCTGTTCATCATAAGGGTAAAATCTGGACAATGTATTTCTGTAATTTACTTCTCTCTGCTTAAATCTGAACATAATGATAATTTTCTGTTGGTGATGCAAATCAGGAAATGTACAGGAGATTCAATACTCCACAGTTACAGTTGCTGGAACTCCAGTATTCAGAATTTTCTTGGGTTTAATCTTTTTTCCCACAATTTTAACTTTCCAACATCTGAGGAAAACTGCCTTTGCACAAATTTCCCTAAATACCATGACAATTAAAAAGAGAAAGAAAGTTGACTGCAAAATCTTGGAAAGGTTGTGAAAATTAGATTGGAAATTGTGTCTTTCACGCTGTGCAGGGATCTTCCCCACTAAGAAGTCAGCTAGTGGAAGGTTGCATCAGGCTAACTGAGAGAGTTGCCTAACTCTTNCCTCTCCTCTCCCCTCCCTCAACATGTATACACAGTCACCATCTCCTCTTCACATAATCTTTTTCAAAAGATTAGAGAGGAAGCTGGGGTCCTTTAGGGGCTCTTAGGACCCATCTTTGATGAGAGACAGGCTCCCTGTCCAGATCTTTTTCAGCAACACTGGACTTTGTAACTCTGAGTAAGTGACACTAGAGACAGGTCTGAGGAAGGAAGGTCAGACCCTAGGATGGGAGAGGCAAGGGGAGATGCCCCTGCTTCTCCAAGAGATAACACATCCATTGCTGCTCAGACTTTCTTTTTTTAATATCTGCCTGCAGCAGCACAATAGTACAACAGTACCCAGGGCCTCCTTTGCAGTAACAACAGCGAGGAAAGATGTAGTTTATTACTGTTAAGAACTAGATGTCATCAATCAGTTACCATACAGCTGGGCCTCCTGGAATCAGTGGCTGCTCTCAGCCCACATGCAACAGTTCCTGGGTCAGCCTAAGGCAGCAGTCCTCCTGCATGGTCCCAACATTATTTCTTTTGTCTTTACTTCAGTTGCAACAATCTCAGAGAGCACTTCACAGGCTGGATCATAAAGCAGCACTACCTTCAATCCTCCTCCCTGACAAGGAAGATTGTAAGTCCCTTAACACTGTAATGAAGAAGCATCTTAAAAAAGAAAAGTGACCTTTTGAATCTTAAAATGGGGCCAAAGTGGTTTGCTTTTAGGAAAGAGCAAACCCTCAGCAAAGTCCCAAGAAGAGATGTGTCCCTGCCACTCCTGACATCTGAATTCATCCAGAATCAAAAGTAATTTTTTTATTTTCATGTCAAACCTAGAAAAAAATTAACAGTCTATTGTCTACTACACTTTTCTTGGGGTTTAATGTAAAAGAACCTGGAAGACAGAAAAATCATGAGGTTACCCTCTCCATATACTTTAAATCTAACAATCTGTCTACCTTTCCCTCATTGTGACAGTGGGTATCCTTCTCTTTGAAAACTGTTTCCATCAGTGGAGCCCTGGATTTTCTTTTATGCTGCTGTAAATCAGGGAAGAACTGTTATGATAAATTTGAGATCTGGCCCAAGATAGATGTGTTCCTTAGACGCAGTCATTTATTCAATTACATGAGCTCTACTTCTTTGGATGATTTTCTGGGAATAGGAGAGCATGGATTTGGAGGAAGTTCTATTTCTAAAAAGCTCAAATCCCTAGGGATCAGATATTCATAAGACTGTAACCACTATATGTTTAAACAAAAGGAACATCTTCTGCCCACAGTGAAATGTGTTGATGGCTCAGTCTCACCAAATGAGGTATTTGAACAGTGGTTTAAAGTGAACCACTTCTACAGCACTCAGAAAACATTAGTTTCATCTATAAAAAAGGGGTTTGTAGTGCATTAGACTATTTTCTGGAAGTGAAAGTCTGGTGAATACTTCTGTGGCTTTTTCCTCAGAAAAGGTTTTGCCTGTGAGAGTTACAGCAGTCATCCCGAAAATGCTGAATTCTTTCCTCCCATTTATTAGCATTCCAGTCAGCAAAACTGCAGTCTAGTCATACCCTACTAGTCAGACTACCTGAACACAGAGCAAATAGTTCATGACAAACTTCCAAATCTGAAATGAAATGACTCACAATAACTGAACAAACTGAATAGCTGGCTATTCATAAATGACTTACAAAGAGAACAAAGGTTAACCTTTGGAAAGTCATTTAGTACTCATAGTTGGCCATGATCTCTTTTTTTGCCTTTTAAAATAACAAGAGTGATCAAAAAAGCAAAACAAGCCTTGAAAGACAAGCAACCTAATCTCAGAGAGATGAATCTTTAGATCATGCATGAAACACCATTGCTGGCTCGGCACTGCAATTACTTTGTGCAGTTCTGTGAGAGGTGGGAGCTGTGAGCCAAAAGAAAGAAACAAGGTCAGAACCAGCACCAACTTGCCACTAGCAGTAAAAAATGTAAGGAGTCTGCTTTAACTAGGCATATCCAAATCCACAGGGGTCTCTCCCTGCCAATTACTCCAGCTCTCTTATTCTACCTGATTCTACAGAGATCTTTATGGCATATTCAGCTGGGCACCTGAGAGGTTTTTATTAGTGCAGCAAACGAAGTGTCTAGTGCCTCTCACTTGTAATCTTTCACTTCATCTATCCTTCCTTCCAGAGAGAGTGTGAATTGTGTGAATTGAATATTTGAGACACTCTTGAACATGATTCATGATTCCAGCTGAAGAATACATAACTATCTTTCTCCTCATGTCTTGCATGCCTTTTCTGATGTTTTTCACCAATGTGGCCTTTCCTATTTCATCTGAACCTGGCCTGGGATTCTGAAGAATTATTGGTGAACAGTGGCATAACAGTTTTTGTCTTTTTATAGGGAGTAATATTTCACATCGGAACTATCTAATGAAGGCAAGACATTTGTGATACATACAATACTGTACCTAAACTGCACACGTGTGTGCATCCCTGCCCAAGGATGGTCTGTACCTACCTGATGCTGTGAGGGGAGACACCAACAAAGATCTAGACCACTGTGGGGCTGGGATTTCACCACCAGTTTTGTAAGGGTCACCTGTCTTATTGCTACAGCTACATCATGGTCAGTGAAGCAAATGATTCTGTCTGTCACTTACTAGTACTCCCAGAGCTGGCAAAAATAAACACGTCCAAAACACTGTCATCTTTTGATTTCCTTTCAATTTCAAAGTCTTTATAGCCTATGTCTTTGGAGTTTGTTTTAGACCAAATTATTGAATGGATTTTAATTTTGCAATTCTTTCTTCTACCAGAGAATATAGCACTAAAAAGAACTTAATGGGCATGCTATATCTAGATAGATATGTAAAGATATATAGATTTGTTCTTCTCTGCTTTCGTAACAGGTGGATTAATGGAAATTCAGCTCCCATCCCATTCAGTTTGATTCATCTCTGGAAATGGCATTGCATTTATCTATCCAACACTTCACAGGTTTTGGTGTAGAGGAGATGGAAGTTATCTACACATGCACTTGACCAAGATGAGGTTGCACACCACCTCATTTAGGTGGTTAGCAATAGCTGTAGATCCTTCCATGAATCCTTGGCTGATCCGGTGAGTCGCACTGTGTCAGTGCACTGGATTCAGCTTATTCCTGGCCTCGGTTGATGAAGTATGAGAGTGCTTATGAATAAACCTAAAATCTCATCATGTAAACCATCTTCATTTTCAATGTCAGATCAAACCCCATTGAAATTCAACAGTCAAAGTGAAGTGATTCCATTTTATGATCCCAGAGTTTGTTGACTGCAACATCTAACCTCTAAAATGTCTCTTAGATGTGGCCTGGTAGCAAAGCCATTTCTGAAGTGATGAAATTGAATCCTGACAGATTAAGAAATTTCAGTATTTTACCATGAACAACACCCAGATTTGTGAAAGACACTTCACATAAAACAAAACAATAAATCTTTCATAACTCTGCTCCTCAGACCACTGAGAACTCAGCCACGACAAGCAGCATGGGTACTGTTTAGGTAAAAGAGGAAACTTCATATTGTGCTGCATTTAGAGGGCACAACAGAAACAAGATTCCTTTCACACCAATTACCTTGTTTTAATTAGCACCCAGATAGCAAGGTACAGGTTTACTCAATGCCCCAAGAGATTTTAGCTTGGGATCCTCAAGTGGAGGAGGGGAATTAAAAGCTTCCCTTAATTGTTCTTTATGTCTCTAATGGATATTACAGCCTCGTAGATTTTTGGCAACACATACTGCCAGGGTATTATTTTAAACTTTGATTCCTAAATCAAAGTGCCTACTGTTTCAAAGCAATTTTGTTCTCTATCCTAAGTGTTAGCACAAGCACTAACAAAGTGGACCATGGAGGACTGTGACAGAGACGGCGTGTGGGCAGCGCTTTGCTAATTTGACCTCTCTTCACAGAAATGAGAGGAAACTGTGATCTGTAGCTGACATTTCCTCAGAACATCGCCCAGCTTTCCTAACACTGGGACCACAATTCACTGATAACAGGGCTTTGAAGTAGCTGGAGCAGAGCCAGGAAACATTGGAAGTATTCTTCAGAGAATATCTGTTTCAGATTACCCCAATTTATAGTAAGCCACACATGCTAACTTTAGCATTTCTTCTGCCTTTAAAGCTTTTCGTCTTCTGAGTGATTGATCTTGAACCTTTTCCTTTGGCTCATTGCACTAACATTTCTTGTCCAAACACTGCATTCCTACTTGGCATCCAATTTCTTCCCCACCGTGTGTCACTAGGTTCACTTATCTTTCTCATCCTCTGACCCGCATTAACTTTTGGAAATATATGATTTTGCTGGAGTTCAAGCAGAACCTGTGGCAAACATTGCACTGAATGTGGCTAAAAAATTGCTTGCTGTGGTTTCTTTATTTTGTTCATTCCCACCTGCAATACTGTCTTCCAGTGCTTCACTTCTCCCCTCCATCAGAAGCAGCAGAAGGATAGCCCACAGGCAGGAGTTTGGTTTTCCTAGTCCCATTGGAATTCAGTTGGAGTTGTATATCCAGCTTTCACAATACGTAATACAAATCAGTAGGGGCACCTCTGTTGGGCAAACTGCTTGTTGCTGAGGATCTGACATCCACAACTTCCTCATGCTAAGTCTAGCCTGACCCCAGGAACTGAGTGTTCATTTGCAGTCACATGGTTTTATGTGCACATCTTTCAGTCTGGTTTCATACAAAAGGAAACCAGATCATGAGCATCACAGCCTTGTGCTGCTGCAAATCAAAGTTCAGTAAGAGGTGATGGCTGGTAACTTTGTTCGGATCCAGACTCCAAGATCAGTACAGAGGCACCATTTGATTCTTCAGAATTATTGGCTGGAAAGGGTGCCAGAGTAATCCTTCTGAACAGTGAAATGCAGAGCTGTCACAGCAAGGGGTGACTCTGACAGCATCCCTCAGTCATCTGGCTGCTGTAGAATGTCTGTGGCTCTGGCTGAGCACCTCTGAAACACAGCATGATGCATTTCCTGCTCTTCAGCCACACCATGGGGCTTCCAGCAAGCCTCTCACTGCCCAGCCTGGCCATGATTCCCAGGGCATGAATGTTGATAGCCAAACAAAGCCGATTTGGTAATTCTGTCAAACAATCAATGCCAGCATGGTTTAACATCCAACCCACGGTGTGAAAGAGTCTGCAACCTGCTATGAAGTTCTGAGACAATCTTTTCCTCTTTTCCAGCTGGAAGTTAACATCAATCAGTGTGAGGTGGAGCAAGAAAAGTGGATAGCAGGCTATTCTACCATCATGCACTTGTCTTAGAAAGACAGTCAGCATTCATACAAATTCTTGGTTTCAACACTTCATATAAAAACAATGACAGGAGTAATCCATATAAAAAGCTCCCTTCTTTGTCAAGTACAACAAAAAAAATCTGCTTTCCAATACAAAGAAAATATTTCCTTTTATCATTATTGCAAATAGCTCAGTGTTCTTTGAAATCTAAACAAACTTAAAATTATGAGTTGGGCTTCCAGACTTTTAGATTTTGGATTGTTGAGTTCAGGCCTGTCATCTACTGACTTTGATAATTCACTCTGTCAGTAGTAGCATGAAAAGATTAACTGAATGGTAGGAAGACCAGCTCATCCAGTGGTGAGGGAGGGACTATACACATTGCTTGTTGATCTTCCTCCCAAGCCATGAAGAAAACACAGACAAAAAAAGTCATTCATCTATTTGTACATCCCTCTAACACCAAGGCTTGTGTGCACTGCAGGAATTGCAGTAGGCTGGCCACTGCCTGATGCTCTCTGGAAATCCATCAGCTGTCTGGAAATCTAAGAGAATCCTTCAAAAGGAGAAAATCTACATGCAGTTTTGGGGAAAAGAATAGCAAAACAAAGCAAAACCAAAAAAAAACACCTAAAAAAATGTCCAGAAAACTCCAATTAAATCTGAGCTCTGCCATTAAGTAAAAGACAGCCTCACATAATTCCCTGAACTAGGATTAACTCCCCATATTTCCTACCCTTCAGCCACTCATTCTTATTTAAAATACTCTTCCTACTGTTTTAGGGAAATTTCTTTGTAAAAAGTTACTTCTGCACACGAATACAGATATTCATCTAAGAGCATAATGCCAGTGAACCTTGGGGAAGCACAAGTTCCCTGCTATCATCATGTTTTTTCTCATTCTCTTCCTCTTTAGACTATGATTTCACAAGACGCTGCCTCCTGAAATTTCTGAGTTTCCTTTAATACCACAAGAACAGCCAAAAAAGTAATAATTTTGGAAAAAAAAAATCAAGTGAATCCATTTTCCATACTGAAACAACATTCTGAGACCAAATTTACCAACGTTTATATTCAGTGAAAGAATGTCTGTCTTGATGCATTTTATTTTGAATGGAATAAATATCTAATTACAAAAATGTGATGGATGAGAACTGGCCTCACCAAAAAAACTGCAAGTCTTTCATTTCCAGTTGACCTGACACAATGTTTTTTCCTTCAATTTTTTGGTTCAAATGTAATTGTTCAGTCAGTCATTTGGCAGAAGGCTTTAACATTTTTGAAGAAAAAATTCACTTGGCTCTCAAAAGCAGTTATGGAGGCAAGCACTTCTGTTGGGATAGACACCCACTGAGACAAGAGGTACCTTACAATCAGGAAATGCACTCTCTAGGGTGACCTAAAAAATTCAGAAAAAGGTACAGACTTATCCTTTTTCCTGATTTTGATTGCCATCAACTACATTTTACCAATTTTATCAATTGCAGCACCTGAAAACTTGTAATTAATGACAATCATAGACTGCTATTAGATTGCAGTCAAAATGACAATTTGGCACTGAGACACACTTCCAGAACTTCCTGTTCAAATTGCCTAAATGAAGGTGTTAGAGAAGAAATGGAAGGCTCCAGGAAACTGGCATCTGACCGCTTGATCCTGGTGGTCTTTCTTCACTGTGTGTGGAACCCAATAATTTTTGGTGCAATACAGACAGGGAAATTTTACTCTAACTTACAACCCAGAATTAAACTAGCTTCTAAACTGCAAAAGCACATTACTAATGATGACAAGTTTCCTGTGCTGCACTTAACCCACTCTTTTCAGAAGCTACCATCCAGCCTAGGAGTATGTCATAAACTCCCCAAGTACCATGATGTCAAGGCAGAGAGCAGTGGTTTCATCAAGGTCACACAAAGGTTGCACATGGAAGGTGTAAACAGAGTAGAGTTCTCCTGTGTCTCACTGAAGAGCTTTGACAGCAGACCATCGTCTCTCACTGATGTCAACCTCTGTAATAAATGATGTTTCCTTGGTGGGGAACTGCCCAATCTGACATCATTAGCAGATCTGGAATTGCTAAAAGGTTTAGGGCTTCAGCATGTTTTGCTTTTAATTGAGCATGAAGCTGACTTGGCAATAATACCAGAAAGAGTCTTGCACCCAAATAAAATCTGTTTGGATTGGCTGGTCTTCACAAAGTGATTCAGAACAACAAAGCTGCACCTTCTTTCTCCACGTCGGCACAGTTGTCAGGACTAAATATGGCAGGCTGCATGTCTTCAAATGAGATTGATTGCACAACCTCTGTGAAAGTGCAAAGTATTTGAAATGCATCTTGTGTGGGAAGAAAACAAATGGATCAGCCCTCCTCCCCTTTGAATCTATTTGGATCATTATAAAAACAGATAAACTGCTGAGTAGAAGACATAAGTAGGGTCATTCTTGCAGGGAAGTGTGCTTATGTCATGTTCACCCTGGGTAAAACTAATATATCCTCATATGGCTTTGGAAAGATTTCTTCTTGGTTCCCAAAATGAACATTTGACAGTCCATGAGAGAAATCTTTAAAAATAAAAGCACATTTTTATGTTTAGGAAAATAGCACATCAGTCCCTGAATTTAAAATCATCTTTAACATAACCATGCGATTCTTTTTCTTGCTAGAGCATGCCACTCTCAATAACACATGCTTTTGAAGATCAGAATTCTCCAAATACTGCAAGATGTTTCCCCCATTCCCACCTGACTCCTGGTTCTCCAGCTCATGAAGGCATTCCCCATGCTCAATAAGCCACATGCTTCGATTCCCAGAATGTATATTATCCATAATTGATTTAATCCCTCAGCATTGGGAACTGTAACTGTATAATAAAATAAATGGGTTGTGTCTGGTTCTCGTTCTCCTCAAAACCTCGATACATGCATTTTACACAGATGACAAAGACATTTCTATTGCAGCATCATCAGATTTATTCAGGAAGAGCCCAGTCCTGCCACATGGTAGTTTTAATACTCATTTCAACAAAAGCAAAGTCCCAGTTTGCAACTCTTTGTCTAATGGAGCATTTTAACAGAGCCCATTTTCAAGCCCATCTGGGAGGTCCTTCAAAGGGAGTACCCTGCCTTTGCCACATGAGAATTCTTGTTGACATCTCTAAACAAACTCCAGCAAAAGTGTGGCCCTGCAATCAGCCAGACCAATCAGCTGAGAGAAGAGAACGGGAGCTCTGACACAAAAAAACCCAACTAACCAAAAAAAAAAAACAACCACCACCAACAAAAAAACCGAACTAGAGTATTTTTTTTTAGCCAGATCATCTTGCTACATGATTGCTATTGCCAAAGCAAGGGATGGGTGTGAGCTCACTGGCAAGAGTGGAATGGTCACTTGTCTTACCGCTTGAAGTCAACTCAACCTTGCTGGGTCACCAGCATCTTTCAGATGTACAGGGCCACATCCTTTGCTGATAAGTCAGCAAAGTTAGGTCATCACTAGAGAGATCTGGACTTACACCAGCTAACAGTTTATCCTATTATAGCCAGTCTCTCCCTGAAGCTGAATATATTAGGTAGTTCTCCAATAAAAATGAAATATATCCTCACCACCAGTCACTCCTGTTTTCACAGAGGGCAAAGCAAGAAGATGTATTCTGAATCACATGCCTGACAAGGCAAAACACATCATGCTTATCTGTTAGTCAGCCCACAGCTGTGATTCAGCTGCAATTACTTCCCCTGAAATAGCAATTTCATCTATCATTATTATCATTATTATTACTGCATTATTTTTTTAAATAGCAAATAGCATCTATCTTTGTGGAATGTAGGAAGACTGTTTTGCTTTTGATATTAAAAAGTTCTTTTGCAAAGTAAACATTGGCTGGACCTCAGAGTTGGTATACTGTTTAGGAATGCAGCCTTGCACAAAGCCAGAGGCTTTTCAGGGTGTTAAAAGAAACCTCAGGCATTGAAGTCATCCCCAGGAATCAGATGAAAACGATGTGTACACGTGTCAAAACGCCAACTTCAACTGTGTGAATATGTCAACACAATTTGAGCTGGTAGGAAGGCAGGGGCTGTTTGCAACAATAAAATGCACTGTTTAAAAGGCTGTTTTCTAAGATGGATTAGCTGCATTAAAAAATATAACTTGAAAAGTTAACACACAAAAAACAAGACAAAAGGAAAACTGAAGTAAAACTTAAGAATGAGTCCCTACTGCTGCTCTTTCAAGCAAGGTCAATAATTATAAGCACACACAAAAAAGTCTGGAATGTCACATGCTCTGTTCATTTGTAATTAAGACTTCAATGTTATCCTCCCTTTCACTCCATTTCCATATCCTTTGTATACAGTTGGAAAGTCTCACCAGCTGTCCCTAGCTGGTCTTAGAGCAGATCTTGTGGAGGAGAAGTGATCTGCTTATAGGACACAATCTTTACACTACAAAATCTCCAGATCAAATCAATTGTTTTTTTCTTTCCACAACTTAGCTACTCTCTCCAACATTATGGGAGACTGCTGTCCTTACCTTTAACATAATATGGAAAAGTGGCAAAACCTATCTCTGTCCTGGCAGGTCCCTGTACTGACATGTCCATCTGGTGCTTGGAGACTCTGTGTCTTTGCAGTGCTGGACTCATTCCTGCTTTTCAAGAGATGGAAAGGGAATAGAGGAACTGAAGAGGAGCTAACAGCACTGACACAGTCTCAAGTCTCTTGGCATAACTTGGCAACTCACCTAGAAAAGCCAGAAGACATGAGGAGATGGAAATACATCTTCCTTATTCTGAGAGGTCAATCATCAGCAGAGTCAGGCAGAAAATGGGAAAGAAAGACATAGGAGAAAACTTTTCAATAAAACCGTTAGGAAAAAATATTTTAGTTCTGAGTTACTGTCTCAGCCCCTTAAGGGCCATAGAGTCATAACTGTCCATCCTCCTTCAGGACAGAGTTTAAGCCAGACTTTATCTTGCCATGATGCACTTTGGTTTCCACCTCTCAGAGCTGATGTTGGCAGTCCCAGGGCATTTTCATCAGTGCTTGTCTTGATGAGATATCCCAGGTCAGAGGCGCCATTTCCAGACATAACCCAGCATTTTCTCGCACATACAAACAAAAACACATTCCTGCCTCATATTTCTAATAAGACTGAGCAGTAATGATAATTCAAGGCTGAAATTCATGATCTAATTGGAGACTGAGCCTCTCTGACTGATAACAGCAACATGAATAAGATACATTTGACAATGCTTTTCAGCTGGCAATGCTTTTTCAGCTTTTCAGCTGGCAAGAGAAGGATAAGCAATTGTTTTGAACCTCTCATTTGCACAGTGGTATAAAGTGAAGAGGAAAGGCTAGAATTTGTCTGAGTAAGTGAAAGGTAAAATGCAAAATAGTGCCACACCCAACCTTCAGTGAAAAAGCAAGAAAGTCTGTCTACACAGATGCAGTGATTAAATGGCTCAGTAGTCAATTAGAAAGAAAATTTAAAAAGCAGACATTTGTGGTTAGGAGATCAGATGGGTAAATTAGACAAATGTGAATAATCCTGTTTTGAGTAGTGATTTGGCACAGCAGGCAAAATTGGTTAGGTAAGAAGCTTAACACAAAGAAGGAAAACTTGGAAAGAAAAGCTATCACAGATTGACCAAGAACTACGTATTATTGAGACTCGGCACGGCTGCAGTGATTTTGAAAGTGAGAAACAATTTGGAATGGAATTCAATAGAGGCCTCCACAACCACCTCTCATGGGATAAGTAGGCTAATTCCACAGGACCTCTTGTTTGGGCTTGCCCACTGCAAGCTCTCATTGAAGATTCCTTAAAATATGAAATGTGACTCTTAACATGTGCTGTGAAGGTGTCAAACAGAGCCTGCTGTGAGCAGAACTGTATGACATGTCACATGAAAACTTTCTGCTTCAGCAACACAACCAACAGAACCTTCAGCCATCATGAGTTTCACATTTCACGCTTCTCACTGAAATTAGGTAACACTGGAAGAAGAAAACTAACAGAAAAACTGGTTGTCTAATGAGCCTCATGGCAAGAGTTGTTCAAAGGATTTTGTCAAATCCAGTCTAACAACGGATTTTTAGATCAGAATTGTTAACACTGAGCACCAGTGAAGGACTTCTGGCTTCCTTGTATTTGATTCTCCCAGAACAAAAAGCCCTGGAAGTCCCCCAAGGCACTCAGACCTTTCATTCCTGCAAGGCAGCCTGACAGTCAGTATAGGATGGAACAGGATGGAATTACACAAAGTTGAGGTAAGTACTTTTTGCCACAGTTTTTCTGCTCATTCTTCCGTTTTTGTGACTCTGATCTAATAGTCAGTCTCTGCAAATGTTAAAGGAAGTAAATCAAATGTTGGACTTGTGCCTCCTCTACAGAAAGTCATGAACATTCACCTACTTTAATGCACATTCTTAATAAAAAACTTCTTGGTAAAATGAATGAGAGGAATCCGAAATAACTTATGAAATGTGTAAGTAACATGTATAGATAGCATAGGTATAATTGCAATCACAAAACTATCCAGATTCCAGGATCTCAGTTCAGAAGGGCAGGGAGAATTGTCCCCAGCATTAAAGAAGACAAAATTGACAATATTTCTGTGAGGCAAAACATACAACAAAAAAAGCAATGAATTCAGGTTCACTAAAATATCCTGTTTTGAAAGCCAAAATACGTAATTGTATTTTGATTTTTAAATATAATTTGCCTATATAGCTATATTTGCTTTCAGAGGGAGAGATTAATTATTTTTATATGCAAGAAGACAAATACATAAATAAAATTTTATTTTTAGAAAAATCCAAAATAAAAATGTGTGTCCAGATAAGGAAATGTCTTTCAACCTTATTGAGGCAGAGCAATTTATTATAATAATTATTATTTCTTTTAATGAAACTTCACTGAAACAAATTTTAAAATTCCACTGGAAATTTTTCAACACCTTCTGCTTAATCAGATATCCACAATTCCATCTCTGCAAAGTAAACTTAACTTTACTTCAGAGCACTTTTAGATATCAAGGGAGCAGGGAGTAGTTCTCAGAGCAGCCTCCTGTCAGAGTGTCTTTAGCACTGGTTGGCACAGATGCAGTTTGTGGCCCTTTTTCATCTAGCAGCTATTCAGAGCAGCACATTTGTTATTCTTTGCTGCCAAGGAGACAATCTGCTTTTCATTTCCTCTGAAGAAGAGCATAATACTATGAGTAAAACATCAGATATAATTAGGCAAAATGGTTGAGTGCCTGACTGAGCAGAGAAATGGAACTGTCCTGGATATGAAAAATAGCCACACATCTGAGAAAGAAACAAGAAAAAGGAGAAAAGTGCTGGCTGCCCAACTGGAGCGTGCAGAGGCTACCACGTGTTTTCTTTTCCTTGTGCAAGTGGGTATTTCCTAGGGACTGGGCAAACTAATTATGTTCTCTAAACATCTGAAAAATGAAAAAATAGACTAATAAAGTAAAATAAAATCCCACTCCTACACAGATCCTGCTATTTCCCTACATAATGAAGTAATAGGTACCTTAAGACGGAAAACCCGATTCCTGAACATTTATAGATTTGTACACAATCTGGACACAATTCCCCAGTGCTTTATGCCAATTACATGTGTGCTGTGTCTGAAAAATGTCCTTTAACTTACAGAATGAGAGTTTTCAAGAAGCCTTTTGCTGCTAACAGCAAATATCAATTGATTCATTACTGTTCACAAGAACTGAATGGTTTGGAACAAGAAAGCCTGAATTCTCATATTCCACTGAGCCACAACAGTGAGCAGCACCACCTCATGCCTCATAGCCCATGATGTTATGGAGGGCTAGAGGACTCTCCTGGAAATGCAGGGACCTTTCAGAAGACAGCAGAGGAGTCAGCTACCAGGTAACTGAAGTTCTTGCTTCATGAAAGCTGGGGAAAGGCCCTAAAAGTGCAGTCAGAGGTACTACAATCACCTCTTATTCCTGTCCATCAAACAGTAAATACAGGATTGCTATGGCTAGCAACAGACCACAGCTTTCTACTAACTCTGCAAGCCTTGTCTGGACTTGTCTCAGCTTGCCTAGGGCTTTTTTTTTCACTTTATACCCTTGTAAAAGTAATTTTTTAATGACCATGTGGCAATTGCTTTGTCTATTTTATTTCCTTATCTTTGGTTAATTATGTTGTACAGCAATCATTTTTATAGAGTCAGCTGTAACAAGCAGCTCATCTGTATTAATGAATGGAACAAAAATAATCTAGATTAACAAAATAATTTAGGTGTAAAGGCAAGGTATGACAGCAGAAGGCTTGAGAGTGAAGATGCAAATCATCATGGAGAGGAGTACAGGTATTGTATGATCAGAGAGAGGGCACGAGAGCTCTGGAGGCTCTGGGGATGCAACTATCTCACTAATCAAAGAACTGCAGACTCAAAGAATGTGTAAAACTGCTCTTCAGGTGAATAAAGTGACCAAAGTCGAGTCTCTAATAGACATAGACACTCCAAACATCAAATTTGAGTGTAATGTGGAGTTGCAGATTAATAAAAAATCCTCAAGTGTTAAAGCAAGCTAGACTGAGAATGTTCCCAAATGTACCCTAGAGTAAGAGGGAAAGACCTTCAAAACCCCCTTCACAGCTCTACATGTGTAGGACAGAGGAGTTTGATGACACACTAACTCCTCTTCCAGACTGAAGCCAGTGAGCCAAAGAGCAGGGGAAGGTTGTTCGTAACAACAGAGAAAGGATATGTGCAAAGGAGTGTGTATATAGCAATTTTAACTGCATCATTATTGAGCTATTTTCCAGAATTCCACTCTATTTTCCTTTTCTCTTCATTATTCATTAATTATACTGAAAGCAATTCAGTTACACAAATACCATTTGACATTACAGACAAGGTGTGTTTTCTTTCTGCAGGACAAAGATCACAATTTTGAGTACAATGCTACCTTTCACTCATGGATGGTCTTCATACAGGCCTTGGACCCCCATGGATGTAAGAAAGAGCAGGACATCTATCTGTGTTAATGTATGATCAGGTTATAAATTCAGCACTGCCAGTGACAGAAAATTGCCAGAATCTCTTCCCAGCACAAGGGCATATCTGCATTTTGTTTTCTGGGCTGAACTAAGGTGCCTCTGCTTGTGCTCTCCAAGTCTGACAGCTCCAAACGTGAAGTCACTCCATCATGGTTAGCCCAGCAGTGAACACAAGCCCTGCTGAGTGACAGCTTCAGCCTACCCAGGTTCAGCACTGCCTCAGCATAGCCACAGCACACCCAGTTTACATCTGGATGATTCTGTCTGCCTGCAAATCAACACAGACATATGCTTGAAGATACAGCCCAGAAATCCAAAACACTTGTGAAAACTTTTTGTATTCCCCATTTTCTTCCTATTTTCTCTCCTCTCTCTCTCCCCCTCTTTTTATCTCTTTTTATTTTGATTTTCCATCAAATTTTTGGGTCTGGCTCCTCTCCAGGGCACACGGATGATTTACTAGCAAGATTTCTGCCAAAATTTCACGAGTGGCTTAGGCAGGGACAATGTTAGTAAGAAACACTATGCAGAGGTTTCTGTGACAAGGTGGCCATGGTTGATCATCCCAAAGCAGCATTGGAGATGAGCAAGAAGTACGTCTCAGCCCACTACATCTCAGCACAGCGTGGTACTCAAGTGGAGTTTCCTCTTCATCAAATGCTCCAGGGCAGGGTAATGCCTATCAGCTACAAGAGGCAGTCAGATCTGGTGTTCAATTCTAAAACACATCAAGTATGTTACCTGGATGAGCAATGGCGAGTGAACACTTTCAGTTGTACCCAGAGAGGATGATGTGGCTGAGCAGTGCAAACTGATTCAGGTTAATAATTGTCATAGCTGAGAGTTTCAGGAGGAGATTTACAACGGTTCTGCAGTCTGGCTTTAGCCTTAAAAGTTAGGGTGGGGACTGTAAAGAATTGGCAGCTGATAACAGAAATGGAATGAAATCAAAATATCTATCCTTTGTTTATTCATCATCTTGAAATATTTATAATGGTCCAAGTAGCCCTCCACCCACCTCACACTTGAGCTTTTAAATGTGTGTCCAGATTCAAGACTGGCAACATCTTGAGTCCATCTCTGGATTAACCCAAACCCTTCTACTTTGACCATTAACAGATACTTTAACAAAATGAGACCAGAATCTAAGCTAGCATCAGCTTTCTATTTGCTGTCTAAATTCAAACTAATATTAGGTGCTACAAGATCAAAATAATCCCTAATGAACCTGAGAAATGGCATCCTGAGTGAAGTCACGCAAGGCCTGACTGCAGCCAACAGCCCTCTGTTCTAAATATATATATATATGTATACACACACACATAAAAGCAAATTTAGGGCCAACTGCCCTTAACAGAGCAATGTATGTTACAATACCTATCTAATTGTGTTTTAAGACTCCCTCTGACTGAGGTTTAACATTTCTTTCCACTCTAATTATTTTCTTTAAAAAGAACTGTACACATAGAGTCCACATTAAATTACGGATGTCCATAATGCTCCTAGAGTTCACATCTGCTTTTTTGGTTTTTTTTCAGGAGATGGCTGCCAGTAAGGAAGATTACATGTTGCCTTGAATTTTCCCAGAATATGTCTCCTTGGATCCAGCATTATGGTCCAGCCCTTCGTACACATGGAGAGGGCAGCTGGAACATTTCAGACACAGACGTGAACCTCCCTAGAGTTAATTATTCACATTATTGTTTGTATCTTCAATTTGAGTTACCCAGCCTGTATTAAAGTCCTACATACTATGCACTAGTTTTGGTGCACTAATATCTTCTGTGAATTTCTGGCTGCAGCTACTGCTTCGTGTCTATGTTCCCAGACACTTTTTGTTTTGTGCAACTGGTACTGAGATTGTGAACGCATAGGTGGAAAAAAAACTTCTACCAGAAAAGCAATTATTTAAACAATTAGCAGCACAGAGGAGCTCTTCTAAAGGATAGCTCTTCTAAAACCCTTTAGCTGCATTTCTTATTCTCCACTGCCTGAAGGCATCTCCTCACTTTGGTGATCTGAAATTCCCAGCCCTGCAGTTGTCTTGGTGTGCTATTTTTGCTGAAACTGCAAGGCAGTTTATCAAAAGATTTTTGAACGATGACACTTTCTCCCAGACCTGAAGGAACAGGTCACCCATTCCCTCCCATATCCTCCTTGCACTTGCTACAGAAGACCTGTGAGGTGTTTATGGTGATTTATCTCAGACTTCTTTAACATTGGATGCTTTGGTTTCATGGTCTGACAACTGATTGATAAGTCCTCTTTTGTGGGCTGAGAATGACTGACCTTTTCCTCTGGGATTCCCATTATAGGGTAGTTCTGTATCCTCTTTCTTGGCCAAGTGCCATGGGAAAGACAGCTTGCAAAGACAGCTCAAAGAATGATTTATGAATTAAAAAACAAAAAAAAAAAAAAAAAGAGGAAGAAGAAGGCTTTGAAAATCATTCAGCATGACTGTGCACACATAGTTTAATATACATGAGTCTTTTTATCCTGTAAGGATTCTTTCTCACATCTCTCTGTTGACCTTGAATGTTAAGATGAGCCTCACTTTAAATAGGTTTCCCTGGACATGTCTGATCTCTAGGCACTCTTTTAAAAGAATTATCTACTGAGATCAATTTCCAAACAAAATCCATCACACTCAAGACATGGATTTCCAACTTCACAAGCCATTAGTTAAGCTGGAAGAAGAAATTGCAGCAACTGCCATGGGCTTCCCTAAAAGTCATACAGTCTTGTCAGTGCCTCAGAGGCCAGAGAGACCTTTACTGGGGAATGGCTAATGGGAGGATGAGAGGAAGGAAGAGCCAGCTGTTTAAGATGTGGGAAAGTCACTCATGCTCCCTGAGAAACTTCTTGGATTCCCTCTGATTTAATAAGGTGCTTTTCCTCCCCCATTTACTGCAAAGGTACGGTTTCATTAGGCAGTTGATAGCTGATAGAGCTGCTTTATCTGCTTCATATCCATACCACACTTCACCCATAACTGTGCAGAAGTCAAACTCTGAGCTTCCAGAAAGGTAAGAAGAAAAATAAAACAGTAACAGCAGAAAGATACAAGAAACACTACTGAAAAAAAGCTGCTGAAATACCTTACAGTGGGGGAATAATGGAAATGGAAATAATGCTGCGAAGTACTCAGTCCAACTTCTGTACAAAAGAGGTGACTTAAGTTATTCAGGTCTAAAATTTTCAGGCTGGACAATGGCTCCCATAGTAATCTTTTCATATCTAGTCATTAGACACTTTCCATGAAAAGCATGGAATCTAAGAATCCCTTGAAGTTGAGGACCCTCAAAACATTGTACAAATTAAGAATTTAAACATGAAGACTCTTTTTCAATCTCTGTTTGCACATTTCTTTCCCTGGATTTTTTGCATTGATTTCCATTGGGTTTATCCTGGATTTGTTGTATTTGTATTACGTAGAAGCATTTCATTAGTTCTATGTCTTAGGACCTGTCACAACAAGGGAGACAGGGAGAGATCTGGGAAAGCATTGGGATACCCATTGCCTTGGAGGATTGCTCAGGAATCTATCAGTGTATATTTTGTCAAACATTCAAAGGAGATGGGCACAGATAGAGGGAGATTTTTTCTCTCTTATACATTAAACAAGTACTTCCCCAGACTCAGCAAAATGCTCATCATATTATTCGTGATGAAACACATGCAAGTGCAGTGCCCATATTATTTACAACTTCAAGCACCTAGGGAAGTCTGCAGAATGGAGGCCTGGAGCTAGAAAAATTAATTTATCTTGTTACTATAATGTCTAAACCTAAGACCATTCAGAGGTCAAGTCATGTACTGGAAGGTATGTTTGCTATCTCCTGGCCATGATCAACAGAAAACTCTTTTTTGCCATAAATACTGAGAAGAAACTCAGAGGAGGAATCATAAAAAAGAAACACCCTGTGGTGTCATTGCCACAATCCATACTGGGTTCAGATGTAGGGTGGTCAGATTTTTATTAGAGATGAGTCAATTCTGAGGCCTGTCAAAATAACTCATTCATCCAAAAGGTCTGCTGAGCTTGCTACTGCTTTTGAGCAAACCTAGAAGATTTGCCAAGGAAGAATTTCATAGGATAAAATAATATTAAATCCTATGGGGTGAGCCTGAAAACAAAGAAAATGCAGCCATATCAGATTGAATTCTATGCGTAGGTGGATCATCTGATGCTGAACATTATCATCTATAGAAACACTTAACTCTTCTTTTACCTCATATGATTTTAGGTAGAAATGAGTCTGTTTAAATTTAGATTTAAAATTTTACTGAGTTTAAGTGTTAGATATACCTTCTAGAAATATCATGACAAGGCACAGATCTGAACTACCTGGAAGTCCTTACTCTGCTGTAGATGAAGAAACAAATACCAAATCCACCTATTCCAGTTGTGAGAGCACCAAGCTCAGAGTCACAGGCATTTGTTTGAACTCTGGTCAATATTGGCTACCAAAGTAGCCAATAATCTAATACATTTTCTTTCTTCCATAACTCTTTTTGAAATTAGGGGTAAAAATGCATATACAAGCTGAGTTTTGGATTTCCAGAAAGAGAGAATGAGTAATTTCACTGAACAAACAACAACCACTGTAACAAAAGCAAAGTGACACCAGTGGAGGGGAAAGAGCGGAGAGAGGGGTGCTTTAAGTCTTGAATTCTTTTAGGTTGGCTTTCTCCATGCAGATACATTGACCTCTCACATTTGTTACCGTGTTTGGAAACATCACTTTAAACCAAGACACTGCTTCATCTGACTGGCCTAGGAAGGGAGTATAATGCTGTTTCCAACAGGACTGAAAAATGGTATCAGAGTTTCAACAGGGGTAGTAGATAGCTTCAAGGATTTGATCATGGTGAACACAGAGGAAGAAAAGAAATTTACCTGTTAGTAGAGGACCCAAGTATACCTGATGAGCAGGGGCACCTTTCTCCAGCATCAAAGGCAATGGAGCAGCATGAAATTCAAACATCTGAAAAGCCTAATGGCTGGAAATTAAAATAAGCTGTCAGTCTGCTAGAAATGATTTTTAATTCAAAATAAATCAGACTAACAATTTACAGATGTTTGGAAAGAAAATGTTTAAGTTACTCGCTTTCAAAGCCTGAGCCCTCCCTACCTTCAGTATTCCACTTGCATTTTAATGGTTGTGGTGGCTTTCTGCCACTGCCTGCTCCCTCCTGATGCACAGCACAAATCTCATGAGCCAGCAGGTCTTGTGCTCACTCTTGACCTTGAAATCACATCATTTCTATTATCTTCAGGGTTAAGAAGTGGAGATAGGGAGAGAAACGCAAGAGTTGATTATCCCTTAACAGAAAGAATTTATGAAGCAGATACAGATATAGATTAGATATAGATATAGATAGATATAGATATAGATATAGACAGATACAGATAAATTTAGTGGAACTGTGGAAATCTTAAAATAGATCCTTAGAGAAAGAAGCAGAGCACACAAATCTTTTAGGATTTATGCTAGTACTTTCTAAAAGCACATGTATGAAGTCCACCTGTATTGACAAACCAGAAAAGGAACCTCAAATTGTCTTTGAAGCTCACATGTCCAGTCTATTGCTTCCAGCTCTGAGGGAAGCTGTGTGGCTGGTGGATAGCAGGAAGACAGGTCAGCCCCCATCATTGTGCCACTGGCTTTGCCTCTGCTCCCTCTATCCAGCCAAATCTTCGGTGAGGAAGGACATGGCTACCATCTCTTTCATCTACTGGTATTTCCATTAATGTTGTCCACTTTATACTGTTCCTGCTACCCAGTTAAGGTCTTTCCTTACTTTCTTTCCTCCATGATGGGAATTTTTTCAGTATTAAATTTTTTCCACAAATATTTTGCCCCTCCAATTAAAAAAAAGTGCATTGATACAATTATGCTAGTGTTGGTCTAGTGAAAATTTTTCTTCTGCTGGTTCTGTGATCTGGAAGAAGACAAAGAAGGGAGGGGGAGACTTTGATACAACCAGTTCTTCATGAAGAATATGAACTGAGAGAAGCAAGCCTCAGCTGACTAAGACTCAGTGCACTGACTTCTCCCCAGTGAACATCTCACTATGGGTCTTTCTTCAAAAATGAACTTTGGAGTCTAAATCAGTCTTGAAACATGTTCAAAAATACCCTGGACACATTTACAACAACAGTAAAACTGCAGAGAAAACTTTTCTAAATCAATTTCTTATGCATTTGTGCCACCTAGTGAACAAAACCCAGCTGAAGTGCTTTAGTGAGAGAGAAGATAGACCTTGGTGTCCTCAGAAATACTTGTTGGCTCTGAAGAGTGCTTTGGTGGCTCACTGGGGGACTGCCTTCATCCATTGCTGTTGGGCTGCCAGTTTCAAACCCTAGAAGGACTGCAAATAAACGTGACCTGACAAACCAGAGACACAAAAAGATCTTCTGTGTCACAGGGGAAAAAAACCAAATAGCTCGATCTCACTCTCATCCTCTCGCAGTCCCATAAGTGATATTAGCAGTAAATGTGTGCAACAGAGTAATGAGCAACTCAGAGTCATTCTGGGTTCAGGTATATAGAGTGTAACACCTAAATTTAAACAACTGGTGTCTGCTATTCTGCAAGGGGAACCTTAATATTATTCAAATTAATATCCACTTGGACTGTAAAAACCAAACTGGTATTATCCTGGGATACAGTTTCCTATATAGCTCATTGCTATTTTGGGACCATAATACATTATGAAGACATAGCATTATTCATAGTAATAGCAGCCTTGAGGCCCCAGCCAAAAACAGGGAAACTTGAGCATAGCTATGATTTACAGCCTAATCCAATAAGAGGGGGGAAAGGAGAAATCCTCATTTTACAGATGAGAGCGATGAAGTTATATAGTCAGGCAGGACATGTTTATGCCATGTATTTTAGGCCAAATCCAGGCTCTGGTGATGATAATGAGTTAGTGCCCAAGTGTATAGAGGGTATTGTATGCATGTCTATGAGCTTCCCTTTTCTCCAGTGTCATGCTCCTGCATGGCTTCCAGGACTGCTCAGACAAGAGGCTAAGGAAGATTCAAAGCCTGAATAAGTCTCCTTAAATGTTAGTTGATTTTGGTTCAGATGGCATAATTTAAAGCTTTAGCTGTGGACCCTGTTTCCAGATTCCAGGCCAAAATCCCTAACCAAGTGTTGGTTCAGTATTTTGCTTTGAGCGAATATGTATATTAAACAACAGCAGTCAGATCCTGTGAAAGATGTTTGTTTACCAGTATTTCAAATGTAGCAACTATCCAAGCACTGACTTTCTCCACAGAGAAATAAACTGAGTTGCAGGACAAACGACAGCTCCACACACTATAAAATGGTGCCATCTAGTGCCTACTGGATGTTAGATTAAATAACTTTTTTCCTAGAGGGAAAACATCCTGAAAGCAACTGTTGAACACATATTCAACACAAAATTTCAGATTCCAATTTTCTGTAAAAGTTAGGTCTGGAGTATGTAAGTTAATTCTTTCTGTTCAGCTTTTGAGTGCTTTCATTAAATGTTTATGCAGAGAAAATATTTTCTTCCCAACAAATTCATAGCCACCCCCAAAATTCATAGCCACCCCCAGAGAAAACATTTTCCTTACAACAAATTCATTGCCATCCCCAAAATTAGACATGTATTTATTACAGCAGTATTGGTTTCACAGCCTGTGTACCAAATTCTCCTAAGGAAGAGTAAAACAATCAAAGAAGAATCACTAGTGAGTCTCAAGTAACGAGATTTGATTGTTCATTAAAACCTTCTGAGAAGGCATCTGTGAGAGCTAAACAACCAAATTTACAAACCACTGTTTTGCTTGTTAGAGTAACATTGCAATTAATTCTGAAGACCTAAAGTTGTTGCTTATAGAACATAAGACCATAAAAATAAAACCTGCCAGAGTAGCACCAGATGATCCTCACCACATCAGTGAGCAAGATCATACCTGAGAATCGAGTGGAGCATTTCCCCAAATTCTCCACATCTTTACCATGACAGGACAAGCTTAGAGCTATGCAAGGCAAAGGAGATGGTCTGTCCTAAGAGTTTAATCTGTAGGAGTCTACTGCATTGCAAAATGAAGATTGCACTAAGATTGCACTCTTTAGGCTGGACAATAGCCAAGTCCCTACCCATGGTATAAGATAGTGTGTGACAGTCATGAAAAAGGGAGGTATGTCCACGCCCCCATAGCCCTGATACAGAATGATCATTCTTCCTTAGTGCCCACAGGAAGCTTTCTGCATCTCCCTGCTCCTGGATGACCCATCAGACCCTTCAGGACATCGGTTACCACTGTAATTTAAAAGGTGCTGGATGCCCCATAAGGAAGTACAATCTGTCCAAAAAGGAGAAAATGCAAAGTTTTTCATTTGTCATTGCAACTTTTTGTTAAAGGCTGTATTACTTTTGGTCCCAGATATAGATCAATATCTTCAGCCACACTTGTCTGAGATGAGATTTCAGCAGTTTTCATGTGGTGCATTTGTCTTGCCAGAGGTATTACTATGCTAGAAGTGTACAGGCTGTAACACTGATAATTCAAAAGGCAGATGTCTTCCCTTGAACCTGCAGTGATCCAGCTTATCCACATCCATGTAAGGACCCTGGAACCACTGGAAATCTCTGCCCCTGCACAAGGTGCACCGTCTTGATTGTTTGCCTTGATTTAAGGATTCTGGGGCTGTTTCAGTGAGACCAGAAATGTCAGCTCAGGTGTCTTGGATTAAGTTCAGGTACATAATTGCATTCTTCCTTTCTACATTTCCCTTTCGCTTTTTGTTGGATAAACTATTCCTCATGCGGTCTAAATTGTGTTTTGCTGCTCTGTATGCTAAAAAGCTACGCTATTCCACCCCAAAGTTGGCTGTATTTAAAGGATGGATTAACTGTTCTTTATGTATGCAGTTTGGAACTGGATTGCAAGGTCCATTGTGTGTTTTAGGATCATTGTTATTTAAAATAGCGGTTTACCACTGGTATCTTCCCCTTATACTCAAGTCTCAAAAGAAGCATATGATAAATAAATCACCGCAGAGAGTGGGTTAATATTCACAAAGAGCCAAAGTCAGTGTTTGGTTAGAGTCTGATTGCTGCGACATTTTTCTGGAGGGGGCTGGGAGTGAAATGGCCTCTTCAGAATTAAGGAAAAAATAATCCACTTACATCATAGAAAGCTGGAATGACATCAAAGGCTGTGAAAGCTCAGAAATTGGCAGCTTGAAATCCGCTAAGAACTGAAATGAATTTATACCTTTTTTTAATAAAGCTGGAACAATGATTCAAACAACTTAATCCCTTAGCAATTTCACAACCTTTTGTTACTTTTCAGAAGTCCCTCTCTTGTCTTGGTGTGTCAAATCACCCATTTAAATCTTTTGCATATTTAGGACCAAATTGTGCTCTCCTAAGTGTTTGATGCTGTTGAGTTCAATGTGCTTGGGAGGGCTGCAGAGCTTGGCCTCTGGCCTTGACACAGAGGGGATGTCAAAGTGGGGCAGCACAGCCAGAGGACAGCACACAGCTCTGTTCTCTGCAGAGTTATGCTCTGCTGGAGCCTTTGGGAGAAAGTCAATTAGCCCTCGTTTTTAAAATGGGAGTGACACCAACCTGCTTCCCAGGAGAGCTGAAAAGCTTAAGCACATCCATGTGACAAAGCCTGTCTGGTATCAATGTGCCACCACAGGCTCACTGGTCTTTCTGAATCAATGCCTATAAATATATGACCTCTTCAGCATGAAATTGTCAGTAGAGCATCATGTAGATGCAGGATGACTGATGAGATGCAGGCTCTGAGTCCCTGGCTGAAGTGTAGGGCATGGTCTCCTTGGTGCCAGAATAGACCTTCTGGCTGGACATGTGGTGCAAAAAATGCCCATGCCAAGCCCCAGGTGGGGAAAGGGCACTAAGACACAGGCCTAGGAACCCTTAAGCCCAAGAGGGGGTTGGATGCATGGCATCCCCTCTCCCAAGCTGTACCTCAGCACAGAGCAGTGAATAAAACTGATGTGATGCCATTCTATTCCCCGTTTGGAAGATACCTCAGTGGATAGCCAAGAAAGTAAAACTCATGAGAGGAAGAAGGAGCCTGATCCTATAGTTAAGCTGTTGAAGTGCTCAGCTGCAAAGAGGATCACCTGGGCTGTTTCCTCCTTTCAGAGGCTTGTTGAGATGTTGCTTTGGCCACTGGAGTTGAAGAAAGGAAATAAGTCAGGCAGGCCCAAATAACCCTTTCCAGATCAAGTTTGACCACTGCTTTAGGTGCTGGTTTCAAGTACTTAACTGCAGGCCTCACACAGCCAGACCAGCTCCTGCTGGCACCAGAGTGCTTTCCTTTCCCTGAAACCATGGAATGAAGCTTTACACACACAAGCATACACATGCCTGTGTTGGTGTCCTGCAATGTTAATCCTGTTTGATCCATGCACGTTCTAGGTGTAAACTTACTTTTGCATATTTCCTCTGTTGACAGCCACCTTTACTAACCAGCACTATCCTTCTATCCCCTTGCAAGGGCTCAGGACTCCTGTGCTGCAAAAATGACACGTTTGAACAGGGGGACTGCATCACTTTGAGAGCCAGGAAAAGGGATAGAGAACATCCCAAGCAACTCTTTTAGAGGGAGATGAGACAGAGATTGCTCACATCTTCCACTGAAAATCATAACAGTACATGCAGGAAGATCAATATCTGTGGAAGGCCATGACCTCTAAACACCTCATGTGCTACTGATAAGCATCTTAAAAGATGGTGAAATAGATTAAAAACTTTCCAAGATCTCATAAGAGCCCTTGCTAATGCACTTCCTTCTGGTTTTAAGATTGAGTGGAGCATGTCTTAAAACTTGGTTCTCCCAATCTCCCAATTGAGAGGCATTAATCCCCAGGCAGTTTGGTCATTCGTGTCCAGGAAGCACTTAGAGGAAATGCTTACATGGGTAACATTTTGATTTCCTTCTACAAACGCTTCAAAGCAATAGACCATGTTAGTGAATGAGGGCTTATCCTCCTCCAGTTTTTGATTCAAGGTCCTAGTCTGTCTGACACAGTCACATTCAGATACAGACAGTAAATGCCCCATAGCAATGTCAAGTGAGGGTGCTTTACAAGCACGATAATTACAGCAGTTAATTATTTGCACAGTGTCATAGGTGTGCCTAGCAGTACATCGTTTAGACAAGTCCCTACCCCAAGGACCTTACAGTCTAATCTGGACGGACATAATTAAAGAATGACCCATGGAAATAAGAGCAGGAGCGAGTCGAATTTGAGCTCATCTCCTGTTTTATCTAGGGGACATGCTGACCCCTGTGAGTAGCTCCTGTTGTTGCCGGATTTGTTTTCCAGGGCGCTGGGCAGCTCCCGCGGGCCGGCAGGACCGGCAGCGGCCTCTCCGTTCCTGAGGCTCTGCCGCCCTCCCGCGGCCGCTCGGGCTCGTCCTGCCGGCCTGGGCAGAGCTTCCAATCCGCCCTTCTCTTTGGGAATGCCATCTCGTGTCTGTGTGGATGTGGCACCCTGCAGTCCCCGGGATCAGTACTCTGCCAGCTGCGGTAGACCTTTTCTCCTTTGTGTCTGAGAAAACGAAATATTTTCCCTCCAGAAAATATTTTACTGCCTTTTCCTTCAGAGCATAAGGTGCTCATAGGATAATAGAATGATAGATTATCCTGAGCTGAAAGGGACGCACAAGGATCATTGAAGTCCATCTCCTGGCATTGTCCAAATGCTCTGTGAACTCTGTCATGCTTGGTGCAGTTATCACTTCTAGTGCCCAACCACTCTCTGGGTGAAGAAGCTTTTCCTAATGTCTAATTTCAATCTCCCCTGACGCAGCTTCAGGCCATTTTCTCAGGTCCTGTCACTCGTCCCCAGATCATGAAGAAATCAGGTAGAGAAGTCCAGGTGGTGACACTGTGTGGTCAAGAATAACTATCAACACAGGGACAAACTAGCAGCCACAGCAGAACCATGAACTTCTGGAGCTCTTAGACACATTACAACCCAGCCTGGATCCCAAGGCAGAAAAGAAACTCTTACAGTCTAAGTGCACTCACTCCTGAAAGGCTCTTCTGAACCCACACAATCGTCCTCGTATGAGCTGAGCTAGAATGTCCTCATGTATCTCTTTGATCATATCCTCCTGTATCCTTTGATCATATACTTAGTTACAAACTCCAGCAACATCTTTTCAAAAAGCTAACTCTGAAAATCAGAAAAGCTGCAGGAATGAGGATTGGAAGCAGCCCTCAGTAACTGGGGGGAAAAGACTTTGAAGGACTTGGGAAGATTTCTTAAGGAAATATGAAATAGAAGCAAGAAAAGCCACAGATCTAGTATTTTGTCAGGGAAATCATCCCAGTTTCCCATAACTACCCCTGACAAAATTTTTATAGCACCACGGATAATTCTTGCTTGCATTTCCATTAAATAAACAAATTAACACAATTTTACAGAGAACCAACAGGTCCTTTGTCCATGTATATGCCCAGGAAATGACAGTTCAAACATCTGGGCTATCCCAGGCATACAGTTCAAAGGAAGAGATTAGGGATGTCCCAGCCAGCTGAACAGCAAATGTTTATTGCATAAGAAAATTGTGATGATGTAAATATTGTTGGGTTGCCAAGGAAATTGTAAAAAACTTCACGCCCTCCATAAACGTGTACACATCTTTAGACAAAGGCGTCTCTATGGCTTTGGGACAGAATCTGAGAGACATGTTGAGCCTTAAAATATGCTTGAAAATGTACACTGTGATATTGGAAAATCCAGACAATCCATTAACCTTTTACACATGTATGTATACATGTAGTCATATGTGGACAAAAACAGCAAACTAAATAAAATACTCAACACCTACACTTTAAATGGACTTTATATGGGCACCTATGCTTTAAATTTTTTCCATTTTTACTGAAGTATACTTTAAATAAAATTAAAAGCAAAATCACATAATAAATGCAGGTTATGGAAAAATGAAAGTATATGAAGAAGATGCAAATTGTTCCAAACTCAATAAAAAATGTGAAGATATATTTCACTTGCTCAGAAAAAGATCATAGAAAACTTCTCACTTCCAAAACAGCTCTGTCCATTTATGTTTCACTTTTATTTTCTTCTTCTCCCTCAACTCAAAACTGTGGAGAAATGCTTTTTATATAACACACACTCTCTTACTTTACTCCTGACTTCTCCAAACCCCAACTGAAGAATCACCTACAAGCAAATTTTTTTCCAGTTTCTAGAGAAGCTTCCCAGAGTCACCACCCTCCCATTAACATATTGCATTTTCTCTATTTCTTTTTAATTTGCACCATGGAATGCCATGCTTAACATTAAAAATTTATTCCTTATTGCTCAAGTCAAATCTGTATGTTTCTTCACTTGTAGCATGGACAACAAGGATTGTGACACTTGTTCATCTGTACAAGAGCAGAGCAGATTATGAACTTCATCACTCAGTTTACACTGGCACAATATGAATAAAGATGATACACATCACCTGACTAATGAAAATCCAAAGCCTGCTTCTTCTATGACTGCTTTGCAGCTTTTTCTGTAGTGTATGGGCAATATTAGACATTTCTCAGCTGCAATGTGGATGAATCTGAAGAACTGGAGCTATAGAAGTCAGGAAGTCACATTCAGCTTCCCATGCTAACATCAAGAAAACCAAATCTTTCACTTTATGCTTGTCACAACTGCACCCAACTGTCCTATAAAAATACACAAAAGATCACAGTTTCCTGAACTCTACTCAATCCAGTCATATTGTTGGGGAAAGCTATGTTCATAAATCAGTTGGCAATTCACTTTTTTCCCCATTAAAATATCTTTTTGTGTTCTTGGAATGCCTAAACCTCACATTGTACAACATGCAGAGCAACACCATGTTACAGACACAAGAATTAGCAATGATCTGGATATCTACATGATCTTGCCATGTAGCAAAAGAACAGTGTAAACATACCTGGCAAATCAATATGATCACTTGTGTTGCAAATAATCCTTTTTCTTGGTCTACATTAACATTTGAAGGATCCAGTTTAATAGAAAACAGCAGAAATAAATAGATATGCCATGTAACCTAACTTTTCCCAACCCTTCTATGTTTACAGACAGTTGGAACTCCTTGGAAAATACATTGAAGACAATCCAATTCCAATATGAAATAAAAATTCAACCATTTAAATTTTTCTAGAAAGATAGAAATTTCCAGTATCTCTTTTTCTATGTCCATATAAAGAAAAAAAAATTTGCCTATGAGAAGCAAAGCAATTAACCCTTTCTTCTCCTCTCTCACCCCATTTTCTAATAGAGCTCCAGAGGAGAGTTGCTTTAGATGGATGGCAAATATAAAGCACTTCCAGAAGACAAGGCCGATATAGTCTTAGAAGAAATTCTGTTTGCTCCAGAAATACCAGGTAAGGGTACCCAGACAAGCTGCTGAAGCCTGGAAGACTCAGCATTGTTCTCAAAGTTTTCTGAAAAACCCATGATGGGAAGAGTTGTGATGTACCTTAAGACTAGCGAAGATTTTGAGGTATCACCCCAGCAATGTAGTCAGCTACTCTGCTTAGGTCAGTATCATCCCTGTCATGACTCACCAAACCCAGAATTACTCAAAATAAAAAGCCATGTGAAAAATGTTTTATCACACCTATATTTCATTACTCCATCTCTAGATGAAAATCACCAAAAAAAAATTCACAGTCACTACAGAAATATTTAGAAGTGCAACTTCCAAACATTTCTCCTCATTCAAAACTGCTAACATCTTCTTGGATGCTTCCAGCTGAGAAATTAAGCTAACTTGTCAACATCAAACTAAATAAGTAGCAGATTGTTCATTAAAATCTATTAGGACAGATTTTTTTAAAATTTTTTAATGCTGAATCTGAAGCAGTTGCATTCACAGCTGTGCTTGAAACATCCACATTGGAAATGTGGAGGTATCAGGAAGTCAGTTAAGATTTTATGTTTCTTCCCAAAATAAGTGAAGAACATACCATCTTGCGCAACTTGGGTAGCACAAAACTTTTCAGAATTTGAAAGACAACATAGACATAAAATTCTTTCCAAGGAAAGTATTTGCAGTGACCTCAAACAAATATTAAATGAAAGAAAGCATAATGTGCAAGAAAAACACAACTAACTTTGTAGTAAAAGTCTACTCATATGAATCATATCCAAGGACATGCATAAGAAGAGCTTACATGATCCAGGATCTGCTTTGCAAATAATATTCAGTATTGCTAACACTCACAATTGTATTTAAACTGTCATCCCCCATATGTAATCAGTTAGCACTATAAATATCAAAATGCCCATCAATTTACAGAGTTATGTATCTGCAGCTAAAATGCTTAAGTGACCTGGGAATGCCCTCCACTTCTCTCAAAGCATAAGTGCAGAATATCAGTTTCCGTGGGCAATAGGTGAAGAGCTACAATATTGAGAATTCACAACTTTCCTGAGCTTTCAAGAACATAAGTTAGAAAGTTTTAGAATGTTTCAGGATGACAACTGGAGCCATGTGAATTTGGCACCTTCTTGGGCACAGTCCTAAAATTCAGGAGAGGAAACATTCTTTGTAGTTCTGTCTCCCTTATGAACATCTGCCCAATCATGGTTGAAAAGAGACATCCAAATACACTCCAGCTTTTAGTTGGGATGAAAAACGTTCTCTGCAGAAAATGAAAAGAACATTGTTGCAAGCTGGGCTGCTTTTATAATTTTATCATTTGTATGTCAGAACCATCTCTCAAAAACTAAATATAAAAAATGTAAACACACACAGTGGGCAGCTGTTCTGAATTTGGAGAACATCTGCTTCTGTTGGGCAGTGGTTAACTGTTTGCTAAAGCTTTTTTATACAGAAAGAATACGGTTGGGGTTTTTTTCAGGGTCTGATGATTTCTGTGGCCATCACTTCCTTGAGCACAAACACACTGTGTCACAGTGATATCCAGTGAATGGCTCTTGGAGCTGCTCTCAGGAGCTACCTAGCCTTGACTTTGAAAGTAGAAATAGCTTTTTATCACTGACAGCTCCCAGTCTGATATGGAATCACAAAAGCAAGTTTAGAAGTTATTCTTGGTTTTTCCTGATAGATCAAGCATTCTTCCTGATATATCAGGACTTAAGGAATTCTATATGACCAAAGCAGTGTGCTGGGCAAGTCAAAGCCCTAATCAAGCTACTCTAGGCCCGCAGATTGAAGTTCTCTCTGAAGTACATATTGTCTTGTTTTTGTACTCTTTCTTTAACAGCAAGATATCTTTTTATTCTTCTGAATAGATGAACTTGTAACTCCAGGACATTGGAATATTGACCAGAACTACTCTGCTTGAGGTACAGAGGAGTCAACTCAGAATCTCAGCAGATCCTTGAATATGAAGATACCCACTATCTTTCAGTGAGTCAGGAAAGCCCCATAACTTAGTGGACTGAGACTAGGAATAGTCCCAATGATCACACTCCCTCTGGTTATTGCTTATTCTATAAATCTAGCAGTGAAATAATAAAAGGCACATTCTGAAAATCTATGCAAATTGCCTCCAAAAGGCAGACTACAACACTTCACATGTTGACTCCTCATCCAGTCACCCTATAATATATGCTTAGTAGCCCTGGGAAAAAAACAGACTGATGAAATCTTTACAAACACATTCCTCAAAGAAAATTATTTTGAAACACTGAACTTTAATAAATGAAGAAATGCTTTTCTCCAGCTCTCACCAAAGAGGGTACCAATGTATTTTCATAACATGGGTAAGCTCCCATCTTAAGTTCGCCACAACATGAGCTGCAAACTCTAATTAATCTTTCTTTTAAGGAGCATTCTTGTCCATATTAATAGGGTTTTTCACAGCTCTCTTCTACCTTCTCTTTTGAATGTTAAACACCAAATCCATGCACACCATGTTTAATCTTATGAGATCATGTTTCCTGCAGCCCAGATCCTTCTCAGCCTTGTTCTCCTGTCATTAGTTTCTATCTTTCATGGAAGGTGATCCTCAGGAACAGACACTCTTTCAGTGGGGAAACAACATGAGAACTCAGACCAGGCATGACTCTGGGAACGGTTTTCCATCAGCCATCAGTCAATCTCCAGCATGATGGAGTCTCATCTCTGTGAGCCTACTGATGGGCACAACAGGTAAGAGGGTGTGGGAGTGTTCTGGAGGAACAGGTACCTGTTCTTGACAAGGAGTTACACTGTCAGAGAAAGAAGTAGACATGTTACTCCTTTCACCCAGTCTCCTCTGCAGTCATTTTTGGCTGTGATTACCTGAACACACATGAACCCTCAGAGAGTGAATTTCCTGTAGTTGGAATTGAAATTGAACACTTTAGTTAAAATAACATGACAATTTCTAATCAAATTCATTTTAGTTTTAAATTTCTTTTACTTTGTTCCTCTTGCTTCTTAAATGTTCACTATCCAAGTGTGGCAAAATACAGTTGTGTCTGGAAAACAAGGGAATGAGACTCTCCCATAATCTCCCCTGACGCAGCTTCAGGAAGATTATTCTATGTTTGCTCCTTCATATTTTGGTTCAAGGCAGCCAACATGAGTATAGGTGATACTGACAAAATTGGCTTCACTCAATCCCCACTTTCTCTGCAATGGGGTGAAAACACCATTGTCCGCTTTATGGCAACCACTCCAGGACAAGGAGAATGGAGCCTGCCAGAAGGCATTTCCTTGGCTGATGTGGCCAACATGGACTGTGTTGCATCTGGATTTTACTGCACTTTGTGCAGGAAGGGTGACACAGCTTGGGCAGTTCACTGCTCACCCACTGCAGCTGTGACTGGACTGTGAAAGGAATGAGAGACTTGTCTTCACAAACAAACTGAGAGTTTGCTGGTAGATAAGACTGGCACTGAGAGAGAAAAGAAACAATGGGAAAGATTCCATTGATTGATGAATGGAAGGAGGGAGATTTGCATTTAGAAAGAAACCACAGGTCTACTGATAAATAAAACAGAATATTGGAAGATGAAAGAAACAATGAGAAGAACTGCAGTATTCAACGCAGGGGCAAGGACTTCTCTGACGAGATGGTGATGTGCAAAGTCTTTTATTATATAGACAGAGACTAAGACTACTAAGACTATTCTATGACTACTCCTAAGACTGCTCCTATGACTACTACTATGGCTACTGCCTCATGGCTACTGCCTATGGCTACTGCCAACTACTACGCAGTGAAAATTCCCTTTACACCATTCCACACACAGGATGTGTCNCCACACACAGGATGTGTCCTCATATAAACAGGAAAGATAAACAATACCCTGTAAGGTCACAAACCACCATACTCATACATAATAGGTCCAGAAGGCCGCAAACCCATGATCTCTCTCCCATGCCCATCCCTGGGGACCTGGATGTGCTTCCTGGTCACCTCTGGGCCTAGGGAAGAGGCTCACCTCTGGGCCTTCCAGGCCCGCTTTTCTATAACACACATAGTGTAACCCTACAAAGAACCATAAAATTCCAAAAGGAATTCCACAGAGTGACACAAGGGAAGGACAAAGTGGAGGGGGGGGGGGATTATACATTAGAAGGGGGTAAGTATTCAGCATTCCAGGAAGTCTGTACCTCACAAGTGCCTCAGCCAATGGGGAAAAAGAGAAGGGCCTCCAGTCAGCAAATTAGGATAATAGAGAGGCTGAGTCCTCCAAAAATTTGAGAGACACCATGGGGAATGCCCCATGACCTCTCCCTTTATTCAAATAAAGTTACAGGACTCCTCTGCCTCCTTTTTGGACATAAACCTCTGGTGTTTGTGGATTAATTTCCTCACAATCAGCACCTGACTCAAGAACACACATGCTTCCTATAGGAGGCCTGCTCCAGAGTGATTCTGTTTTGAGAAGAATCTCATCGATATAAGGCTGCAGAGAGCAGGGAGGCAGTGAAATTTCAAAGACACTGTGATGACATGCTAGCTGTTTTCCTGTGAGATACTAGTAGGCAGAGATAGAAGACAGCCACTGCCTGCCCAAGGGCCCGCACATCCTCATCCCAAAAGAAGAGGGGCCTAAAGAAGGCTGCAGAGAGCCTTCTTACAAAGGTCCAGAAAGGATAAAGGGCAATGGCTCAACAGTCACAGAGGGTAGCTTTAGATGAGATATTGGAAGGAATTCTTGACTGTGAGGATCCTGGGGCAGTGGCAGAGGTTGCCTCATCCCTGGAAGTG
>VZTZ01008452.1:224546-241524 GCA_013400955.1 Drymodes brunneopygia | reverse complement strand
TGCTCTGAGAGTGAGGTTTTCCTGCCTTTCCAGCTGCATTTCCCAGCAGGTTTGTCCCTGGTGTTAACCCTGCCCTGTGCCTGCAGCCTGGACCAGCCCGGGCAGGGCGAGGGGGAGCAGTTCCATGGATTTGCTCACATCCATGGAGCGCTCCCATCCATGGATTTGCTCCCATCCATGGATTTGCTCCCATCCATGGATTTGCTCCCATCCATGGATTTGCTCACATCCATGGAGTGCTCCCATCCGTGGAGTGCCATTAAGGCAGAGCTGAGTGTCTGTGCCAGGCAGGTGTCAGCCTCTCGAGCAGGGCTGAGCAGATGAAAAGCACTCTGTGCCCTGCTGCCTGGAGGGCCACGCTGTGCCACCCCCCTGCCACCACTGCGGGCACAAATCCATCAATCCCCTCACCTGGGCAGGCTCAGGGGTGGAACCCGCTCAGCTCGGCGTGATTTGGGCTGTGGGAGCAGCACGGGGGACACTGTGTGGCCACTCGTCCCATCTAAACCCTGGCCAAGCCCTTCCTGCGGGGTGACAGTGACACAGGAGCAGAGTGGCACGGGGAAGGAGCTCTTTGGACTCGGGCACCTACAATACACCCACGCTGACTGCTCCCCTGCTTTTGAGGGGTCACAGGCTTCTCTCTAAAGCCTAAACCTTGCACATTTTCATTTCCAGCGTGACAGGGAGCCTCTTTCCCTTTTCTTTTGTGTGTGTGCCCACAGAAGTTAGGTGGAAATGTGGAAAGCACAGCAGATTTTACACAGTGGCTCGTAAATCGGTGGAAAGTTCTCTTACAAAACTCTGGTCAGATGTAAGGAAAAATGGTTTGAATGTAACAGAATTTCTGCAGCATGGAAAAGAAGTTAAAGGGGAGGGAAAAATAACAAAAACGACAGCGGTCTTTACTTGATGGAGTCAGAAATATTGCCAAGAGATTGGGTTTTTTTCTAGATTACTACAGCAATTACTTCAAAAGAGATGAAAAACCAGGGCTGTGAGTTCTTAATCCCGCTGTGCGTTTAAAGAACAATGATTCCACAAAACCCTGAACACGTAGGGAACCCAACCCACGCTGTTTTGCGTGTGTAACCTCTCTGACCAGCTCTATTATAACCCTGGTTATTTATAAAAACAACCCGGGCTGTTTTCCTTTTTAACTCGGAGCTCCACTCGAGGAGCAGTGATTCACTCTCCACATGCTGGGAGCTCTGCAGCTCCGTGCCTGGCGTGTGGGAAAGTCAGGACCAGAGAGAGAGACTTTGAGTGGGGATGTGTTATCTGCTGTAGAAACAACCCACGGACAACAACTTGGACCAGAAATACTCCAGCACCGAGCAGGACCCAGCACCATCCTGGTGTTTGGTTCCCTGCCCTAAAGCCACACTTTCCACCGGTTTCAAGGAGCTGGATGGAACTTAGAACTGGAGGGGCAAGGGGAAAACAGATGAAGATCCAAACAGGAACGGTTCAGACAGAGGTGACTGTGTAAACCTCGCACAAAATCTGCTTGCAGCATTCAGAGAAGAATTCCTGAGAGGTTCCCTGCCCTAGGAAAGGGTGGCAGATCCACCGTTCTCCACTGAGGAAGGTTGTTCTCCACCCAGACTGGTGCTGAGCACTAAGTCTGAAAGGATGCCAGTCTCGCCTTAGCAGATGTAAAAAATGAGTGTGGTAAGAGGAAAAAAGAGTGTTTTCCCTCAAACAATTTGACTGAACAATCTCGCTCCTTGGGGAGCTGGAATGTACCTACATTACATCCTCTCCACACATCCTCCTCCTCCACTTCTCCCTGTCACTCTCTCTCCATTGTGCCTTTGTGAGAGCAGCGTTAAACATCAAACTTCTAAAAATGAGCCGAGCTTCTTAGCAACTCCGGATGCCTCTTTAGCATACAATAACAATTGTTTGTTGCTCTGCAGCGAGTGGTTTAGATGGAGAAATGAGACAGCCTGAATTTCAGTTTGAAAACCCGCTCTCACCTCTTCTCCCGCGGAGGAGAACAGCTTAATGGAGCTTTTTGGTGTAAATATTTTCCTTTTTCTCCTGTCTTTATTTACATCTCTAGGCAGTGGCGATCACGGCAGCCACTGCCGTCTGTGTTCCCTCACCGCGATATTCACATTTCAATTTCCGCAAGAAAAGCACAACACGAATCTCTTACCTTCAAGCCATATGAATCCCCCGAGCAGAGGTGCGAGTACTTTGTGCCCAATATATCCAAAACACCACAACTCTCCACCGTGGCTTTTCCCAAGCTCTCCCGGGCTTTCACGCAGACTTTTTGCTGTTCGGCATTCACGCACAAGCAGAGGAGCAAAAAGAAAGAGAATCACCTGCCTGGCCCCCGCCAGGCGGGAGCGGTGCAGGTGGAACTTGCCGTGCTTAACCCCGGGCTGAGCCAGCGACTGCTGGAACTTCAGGAGCTCGGGAAGCGGCTCAGCTTCCCGGGAAGCGGCGATCCCGGGGCCGGAATTCGCTGTCCATCTCCTTCAGCACACCGCGGGCTGGCGAGGCAGCGGTTCCATCTCCATTTCCCGGAGCCCAGGCTTGGCTAGCGGCCGGGCAGAGCCGCCCCTTCCTCCCACGGACAGATCCCAACAACCTGTTCCCACTCCGGCTCCCTGCGCCGGCCGCGGGATGCGAATTCCCGCAGCGCTTCCCTCTCTTGCCTCGCCCGCCGCTGCCGCTGCCGCTGCTGTGGGGAGGGGAGGGGGCGAAGTTTCCTCCCCCGAATCCCACGGACTCAGCCCGGCGGGGATGGGCGGCTCCAGCCCCGGGGATGCGGGACCGGGACCGGCCCCGGCACCGGGACAGCGCCGGGCGGAGCGCGGGGCCGGGGCCAGGGGGGCTGGCGTGGCTCAGCCGCTCCCAGCGCAGCCCCGGAGAGAGGAGCCAGAAGGGTTCCCACCCCCAGGAACCCCTCGGGGCGGGAGCAGCCCTGCCCTGCGGGCTGCCCTGCCCCGCGCAGGCACTCCCAGGTGAGCGCCGGGGGCTGTGAGCGCCGGGGATGCTCGGCCAGGGATGCTGAGCCGGGGATGCTCGGCCAGGGATTCTCAGCCGGGGATGCTGAGCCGGGGATGCTGAGCCGGGGATGCTGAGCCGGGGATGCTCGGCCAGGGATTCTCAGCCGGGGATGCTGAGCCGGGGATGCTGAGCCGGGGATGCTGAGCCGGGGATGCTCGGCCAGGGATTCTCAGCCGGGGATGCTGAGCCGGGGATGCTGAGCCGGGGATGCTGAGCCGGGGATGCTCGGCCAGGGATTCTCAGCCGGGGATGCTGAGCCGGGGATGCTGAGCCGGGGATGCTGAGCCGGGGATGCTCGGCCAGGGATTCTCAGCCGGGGATGNGCTCCGCGTGCTCCTGGAGCGCTGGCACCCTCCGAGCTCCAAGGTTAGCGCTGTCCCCGCGTGTGCGCGGCTGTTGGCACGGCAGGCAGCGCACGGAATGGCCCTCCGGCACGGAAAGCAGGATCTGTGTGTGAGGAGCGGGCTGTGGGTGTTACTGCCGCTGTTACCAGCTGCAAAGCCCGGTGTAACGGAGCAGGGCACTGCCCAGGACGGGCATCGCTCACCTGCGTCCTTCCCCTGCGTCCTCCCCAGTCCCAGCACGTCCTGGGGATTTGCTAAAAAGCCCGGCTGGAATTCTCAGCAGTGCTCCTTGTTCAAACACTCCCTGTGCTGGTAAAGAGATCTCTTTGCAATTCAAATACCAAGAGAAACCATTTCCTGAGAGTCTGGCTGCTGTTGCAATATTTTAATATCTTCCTATAGTCAAATATCCCTAACACCAGCTCACTTCCAGAGCATTAACAGTCCCTCATCTGAAGGGTGTTTCCTAAGAAAGCTCCTCTTTCTATTTCCCAGTAATGGCTCAAAACCTTTTCTGAATGTATTTTTCATCTTACCAAACAGCCCTAGACTAGGAGAGAACACAATGAAACCCATCTCTGTGGTGGGGCTTTAAAGAAATTCAATTTCTGGGGGATTTTCTCCAAAGGAGTGGATCTCAAATGCTGCTTTCAGCCTCTCTGGATGGTGGAACCCTGAATCTCCTGGGACGTTGCATTCCCGAATTGCTGTGTGCACACTCTTGACTTTCTGAGTCATCTCCAGTGCTGAAGTCAAACCGAATTCTCCTGAACTTTCCAACTGTTACTGCAATAATTTCCTTTTTTTCCCGGTTTATGTGAGTTTTGCAGTGCCAAGGGAGCCAAATGAGCTCAGCAAAAGCAATTATTTCTCCTGGAAAGCAGGAGGGCAAAGCTTTCATACACTTAGCTTGCCTCAAAATAAATACATTTATTTAATGGATGGACAAGACTTCTTTGAGATGTTCACGCTTTCTCTGAGGCCAAGAAGAATCTGTCCTGTCCTCGACTCCTTGGGCCTCCAGTTGTATCACAATAATATTTTCCATCCAGCCATCCATGAGAAAATCAACTCCAATCTGAGTCAGGAAAGGAGCAATTTAATAACTGAGAACTGAGTGAGGTGTTTAATGGACGAGCTCTGAGTCTCACTGACTCTTTGCCATCTGCCTCAGCCTCTTGATTTACAGCATTTAACTGCTTGTAAAACTCATCTCTGTGCAGGTTTTTTTCAGTGCTACTGAAGAAAAAAGAGTGTTTATTCTTTCCCCTGGAAAACGATGGATTAAAATAATGGCTGATCTGATGGGAGGTGTGCTACAAATCACATCTGCCTTTGCCAGAAACGCACCTTGTCTCCCAGTCTGTAATGGGAAGAGCTGGAAAAAACTGCAGGAGGCTTTAATCAGGTGATGGAGATGTCCTTAGGAAGTTGAAAGTGAGATTCATTTCGCTTGCATTTCGTACCAAGGATTTCAATAAATGCCCCGGAGTCAGATGAATCACGGGAGAAAATAAAGCACAATAACAAGAAAAACTGACGGGTAAAAGAAAACCAGCCCTGAACCCGAAGCCAAAACAAAATGAAACTCCAAGCCCACGAGTGCAGCCTTCTCATAAGGAGCAAAATCTTTTCTTTTCAGAGCTTTTCTGGTTTGTGGAGTGCTGTTCCTGGGGCAGATGTCTGTATTTCCTTACCATGTATTCTCTTTTTTGCCTCTGTAACAGAAGACTCGGAGCAGCACAGGAGTGTGAGGAGATCAGGTGCCTCCTGCTCTGCACCACGCCACAGAAACAGGGAAATGGCAGTGGAATATCAGCCCCTGACAGGGAGATAATTCATTCTTTTGCTGCTCTGTCAGAGGCTGCTGCTGTGGAAAGCTTTGAAGGGAGCAATGGGGTCTTGAGTGACAATTTGATTTCTCTGATGCGAGGAGGAGTTGGCCACAGATGCTGAAAAGGAAACATTTCTGACTCACCTGGGATAAAGCAGAGTTTTTTAAGGGCCAATCCTGGACTGTAGAGTGAACTTCCCTGCAAGTTTATCACAGCTTTGTTGCTTTCTGTGTCAGGCCTTTCTCTTGCTGGCACCAACATTCAATAAATACAAAAATGAGGACAATTTTCAGAGCAAACCCCTTCAGTTTTCACTCAGTTCCTCCTCCTGTGTAAACAAGGCCCACCCAAACCCTTTAACACTGATTAATTGGTACGAGGGCATCGCACACACTCCTAAGTGAGATTTAGGTCTCATAGAAAGTGAAAAGAACCCTACAAACCCACAAAAACTAGCTCAGAGTGGTGCAGAACTCAGCCTGTTTCAGTGCAGGAGCAGGGTGTTTGTTAGCTCATGGGAGATGCTCCCAAACACTGCTTCTTCAGGCTCCTAAATTCAAGGGTCAGCACTGTGCAGGTGAGGAGGAGAGTGAGGAAAATGCAATAATGAGCCCAACCTTTCTCTGTTGAGAAAGCCCATCCCAAATTTAACACCTGAAATGCTAAATCCCACTCAGGGCCCAAAATTCCAGTCCCATTTCCCATTTCATTTCCTGCTGCGGAGTCCTCTGGCTGCAGCTTGTGCCACCTTTATTTCAAATACCCCAATTCCCATCCCTTGCAGATGTTCCCTCCCAAGGCAGGCCTCGATCTGACTCTGGAATAAAAGACCTGCAGCTCAGGAAGGCAGATTAGTCATCATCAGCCTTCTGAACTGGGATGCTCTGTGCTTTTCTCATCCCTTCTGCCAAAACAAGCACACTCAGAGTGCGGAGGGAGCCTTTGCTTTGCTCAGCAGAACAGGGAATTTTTGGTCACATTTGGCTCCTGGGGGATGATTCTCTCCCTGGGGTGTGGCAGCTCCTCAGTCCTGCCTGGGGAAGCACCCAGGGCCTGGCACGGGCTGCCATTAATTGCACGGTGTTAAATAATATATAAATAATAATTGCATGGTGTTAAATCCAGCCCTGGGAAATGCAGGCTCCGGCCACAGCCGTGCTTTGAGCCCGTCAGGAAGTGTCCCCTCAAATGAGCTGAGCTTTAATGAACTCAGTGACTCATCCAGGGAGAGCCAGGGGCTGCAGCAGGAGCTGATGGTCCGAGGGCACAGCCTGTGCTCTGAGTGCTGCAAAACCCAGTGAAACGTGTCTCCCCCGACAAGAAAATTGCCATTTTTGGGTCCCCGAGTTGCAGAAAGAGATACCCAGGGTGTCCTCCCCTGCTGTGGGACAGGCAGCTGTGGAATACATCATGTTTCACCCCACTCCTGGGACCCCTGAGCTGCTTTTGGTTCCCCAGAGCTGCTTTTGATGCCTCAGAGCTGCTTTTGGTGCCCCAGAGCTGCTTTTGATGCCCCAGAGCTGCTTTTGGTGCCCCAGAGCTGCTTTTGGTTCACTAGACCTGTTTTTGGTTCCCCAGACCTGTTTTCAGTGCCCCAGATCTGTTTTTGGTGCCCCAGAGCTGCTTTTGGTTCTCCAGACCTGCTTCTGGTGCTCCAGACCTGTTTTTGGTTCCCCAGACCTGTTTTCAGTGCCCCAGACCTGTTTTTGATGCCCCAGAGCTGCTTTAGGAGCCCCAAATCTGCTACATTCCCCGTGTGTTTGAGCCCAACCCCAATCTGCTCACACAGCTCTGGAATTGACTGGTCCAGTTCATCTCAAGTGCAGCAAATCAATAGCCTCGGGTGTGAGATTTCTTCCCGAGCCAAGATGGGTATTGATATCTCTGGGAAGGAAATGAATTCTCCTCTCCTTGCATATTCCCAAGGATGGGCCGGGAGGATGCAGTTACTCCCATGAATCAATAATGTCAATAGTGGGCTCAAAATGTTTGGTTTTATTCCCAAAGCAATCACCAGAAAGTTCTAATCTGAGAGAGAGGCCTGGGAAAGGGATCTGACCTACCCCTGCCACTGATCTCCTGTGAGGCACCGGGCACATTTTGGCCTTTTCTCTGTCTTAGCCTAAAATTAGGGCAGAGTTTTGGATTATCCTGGGCTTGGAGTTGACATATATTTAATATTTTTTAATCAATTGCCGTTTCTCACGGTTGCTTTTTGTCCTCTAAAGTGTTGTGTGCAATCCCCACAGGACCTGACTGGGGAAATGCTATCAGTGCATGTTCAAATGGAGCACAATTTGCTGTGGCAATGTTTATAAAAACCTTGGCTGAGCTCTCTGGAGAGCAAACCCAGGCTCGGAGCAGAAAGTCAATGATGATTTCTCCGTGGATGAAGGGTTGGGATGGGCACACGCTCCATCCTCAGAGCAAATTTTCGGAAACCACAAAAACTCTCTTAATTTCCTTGTTGTGGGCGAGGATAAAAGATGTGCTGCTGAAAGGGATTCCGTGGCAGGGCCTTTGTTCCTCAGCAGCAGCTCATCTCCCCAAATTCAATATTTTGCAGGACAGATAAGGACGAGAGGAGCAGGATTTAAAAGCACCTGGCCAAGCTCAGGTTATTAATTCTGATTAAACTTCAGAAAATCCAGCTCCTCACTGTTCCAGCACCCATGGGATTGCTCAGGCCTTGTCAGAGCTGTGTCCCACCACAGAAGCAGAGAGATGTTCAGCTGTGATGGCCCCCAAATATCCGAGTGTCCCAAATTTGGGGTCCTAACTGGGCTATTTTAAAACGTGGAAGGAGATGAGTCTTCCTGTTCTCTCCATCTCTTTATCTGGTGCTTTTTCTCTGCTAACAAAGGCCCTTGGGAGCCTTGAGTGTTGGCAATCAGCTTGGAAAAATTCACCTGGGTTGCAAGAGCCTCTCTTCTGCCTTTTCTGAGTATTTTTTTTTTGCTTTTCTTGCCTCCTTGTTATTTTTGCAAAGCTCGGCAGCCAGCGAGGACGTGTAATTAGAGTTAATTGTGATTGCTCCGTGATGCAACAGCCCCCCACTGACTCTGGGGTGCTTCTGGCTCGGAGGGAGTGGGAATATTTCAAAGGGACAGAGTTCCCCCAGCCCTGGAGAGCTTCTCCTGCTCCTCTCCCGGTCCCAGAGGGAGGTGGCAATGTCACCTCGTGCAGGTAACTCCGGTTTTCCCTGGGGCTTTGATGCCTGTTTGTTTTTGAGGCTGCTGGTGACAGATCTCTGGTGCTGATCGATGCTCCAGCTGCAAATTTTCCTCCCCGAGGCCCAAGGGGAGGCTGAGAACACTTTGATAGATGATCAAAGCCACTTTTGTCACATCCCACAGCCAAACACCCAAGCCAGAGCTGACTCCTGCCCTTCCCAGGGTCCAGAACCCTCTGGGAATTTTGCCTTGAACCCTCTGGGGATTTTGCCTTGAACCCTCTGGGAATTTTGCCTCGAACCCTCTGGGGATTTGGCCTTATTGTGTCTCTGTCATGCTGTGATTTCAGAAGGACCTGCATTAAATAACGTGCCTGGCTTTCTGGGGGAAAAAAAAAACATTTTAATACCCCTCAAAAATCTTAATTTACATCATTCTAGGCTGCTGCAGTGGCCACAGTCGATGGTGCTTTGCCCCGCTGTATTGATGGGGGTTTAATTGCTGGATTTTTTTAAAAACTAAGGCCACAAATCCCAAATGCCAGCCCCACCCTGAGGAGGGGACTGTCCTGGGGCTGGAATTCCACATTTTGCTGATGGAAAAGAGCAGAGAGGAGGGGAACAGATGGGCCCTGCTTGGTGCCACACACACACAGATTCAAATCCGTCTGGGAGTGGGAGCTGGGGAGAGAGAGGTTCAGGATGTAATGGATGAGTGAATGATAAATGTTGGCTCTTGGTGTTATTTTGTAGAAATGGTGTTGNTGCTCAATATTATCCTACTAAAATCTTTGTTCGTGCGCCGGTTTTTAACGAAAAGCTGAATTTGGATATTGCTGTAAAACCCCAGGGACAGCCACCCACGGGCCCCAGTCTGCTGCTGCTGCTGCCGGGAGGCTGCGAGACAGAGCTGGGAATAGATTATAGCAAATCATCCGGAACATCCAGATTTTGGGGCTTTTCGGGGCTTTTCGGGGAATCCTGCTGGGAGCTGCTTGTTGTACGCAGGGAATTCGGGCTGAAAAGGGCGGGGTTNTGATATACTGGAAAATGTAGTCATTTTATTTTTGACATATTTTTATATTTATTGTATATATTTTTTATATTTATTTTATATATTTTTACATTTGTTTTTATATTTGTTTATATTTATTNCGGGTTTGGGGGGTTCTCTGAGGGAATTTGGGTTGAAAAGGGCGGGTTTGGGGGGTTCTCTGAGGGAATTCAGGCTGAAAAGGGCAGATTTGGGGGTTCTCTGAGGGAATTCGTCTGTTGCACGCAGGGAATTTGGGCCTCAAAGGGCATTTTTGAGGTTCAGTGAGGGAATTTGGGCCTCAAAGGGCATTTTTGGGGTTCTCTGAGGGAATTCGGCCTGCAAAGGGCGTTTTAAGGGTTCTGTGAGGGAAGTTTCCTGTTGCACACAGGGAATTTAGGCCGCAAAGGGCATTTTTGGGGTTCTGTGAGGGAAGTTGCCTGTTGTACACAGGGAATTTGGGCTGAAAAGGGTGTTTTGGGGTTCTCTGAGGGAATTAGGCCTGCAAAGGGCATTTTTGGGGTTCTCTGAGGGAATTGGCCTGTTTCACACTGTGAATTTGGGCCACAAAGGGCGTTTTTGGGGTTCTCAGAGGGCTCCTCATGCTGCTGCCATATCAAACACCAAGGACATCCCTCCTTTCCCTGCCCAGCCCTTAATTGCTGCTGTTTATTTCCCCCAAAACGCCTGTTTGGCGCTTTCCCTCAGACACAGGCAGCCTAAAGCGGGTGTTAATCACCAGGATTAATGTTTATTGCCGCAGGAACACTTTGGGAAGGTAAACCGAGTTCTGCCTGGGTATTTTGGGATCGATGGTCAAAGGCGTTTCAGGAACAGGCTGCTCTGGCAGGAATCTGTTCCCTCCCTGCCTGTTCTGTACCCAGATGTTCCCAGCTCACTAAATCGAGCTGACTTTGCCTTTTCTGGAGCTCAAAACCCTTCCCAATCCACGGCTCTTACACGGAGGGCGCTTTCCTGTCTCCTTTTTTTTCAGAAATGAGATTCACGAGCTACCTGGATCCTCTTTGCAGTTCGGGAAATAATTACTTTACGCAATATAATTTGCTTAAAACCATGACAGTTTTAACTATAGTTTAAGGCTAAATGACTGCTCAGCAAAGACAGCTGGTAAAATTCACCCTGTAATAAGACTGCAGCAATGTAAACAAGCCCAGCCCATTTAGGGCTTTGAGTTAATATAGACGTCAAATACTCTCAATATCTCTAAATTTCCCAAACCATCAGGCATTTCCTTCCTTTGTAAATGTGTTTGTAATTGATCTCATCCTTTATCACCTGAACGCGTGGCAAATGTCTGTCCTAAATCCATAGAATTGATTATGTTTGAACATAAATTAAATTAACCTCGGAGGAAACATCGTCTGGTTTGTCAGAGTGCACAGGCAGCTGTGGCACGGGGGATGAGGAGCTCCTGCTGCAGCACAGCTGGAGGGAATTCCAGGCCTGGCTCCTTCCAGCTTGGAATGTGGCTTTTTCCAAGGAAAACGCAGCCAAAAATGACAGTTCTTAACTTTTATAATAAAACGTGCCTTGGGGATTTTCCCTCTGTTCTGTCGAGGTGTTTGTATGAGCTGTGCTTTGCTTGATTTTAAGGTTTTATCTGAGTTTTCTTTCTCATGCTCAGGAACTTTGAGAACTCAAGCCGGATAACAGTCACCACCAAACCAGGTTTAGGTGAGAGACTGAATTTTTCCTCTCTAATGGTGATAATTCGAATAAAAACCACGCTCAGGGCTTGCTAAAACCCTGCTGTTCACTCCATATGCTTTGCCTCAGTCATTGTGAGAGTCTGAACCGGCCTAGTGGGCAGGTGAAAAAAAGTATTTATAGAGGAGCCGAGTCATATTCCTGACCACGAAACCCCTGTGCAGCCTCCCGGCGAGCTGAGCAGAGCCAAACCATCCCAATTTCACTGCCGAGCAGCAGGGAGGGATCTCTGGGGCCTGATGTCCTCTCTCTCCTGCTCGGTTAATAACCACCATCCAATCGCAATTATGGCGATAAAGCTTCGAATTCGTTTGCAGCCGCTCGAGTTGCGGTGATTTATTGTCGGGTAATTATCTTGCCGCAGTCTTGGGGATGGAATAATCGCCCTGATTTGCATAATCAAGGCATCGGAGTCTTCAGAGCAGGGCTTGCTCTCAGCAGATGGCCCTGGTGTGTGTGGTGGGATCCCTCGGATTTTATGGCTCTCGCTGCATCCCGGCTTTTGTCTCTTTGCCTATAGCAAAAGTTTACTGTCTTCTACTAATTAAGTGTAATTTACATTAATATGGAGGGTTCTGTCTGTGCTGCTGTCAGGCAGAGGCAGCCCTGACCCACCTGCGGGGCTCGATATGTCCTGGAAGAGGCAGGATTTCATAAAAACATGGAATCTCAGCATGGTTTTGGTTGGGAAGGACCTTAAAAATCACCTCATTCCGATTTCCATGAGCAGGGACGCCTTCCACTGCCTCAGGCTGCTCCAAGCTGAGCTGATAAACTCCACACAACAGGATGGTTCTTCCCTTTAAATTGTCAGAAAAATGAATCCACAAACACCAGAGGTTTATGTCCAAAAAGGAGACAGAGCAGTCGTGTAACTTTATTCGAATGAAGGGAGAGGCCATGGGGCATTTCCCCCGGAGTCTCTCAAGTTTTTGGAGGATCCAGCCTCCTTTTTATCCCAATTTCCCGACAACTCTCTCATTCCTTTCAAAATCAAATAATTCCAAAAAACCTGCCTTAAAACAGAGCTCTGGTGCCAGAGGGATGGTCTGGATGTGCCCTTGTGAAAAAGACGAACGGGATCCATAAAACCTGCGAGCTTTCCTCTGGAAATGTGATTTCTGTGAGTGCAGGGTTCCAGCTTGTCATTAGATTAAAAACCACGCATGGAAAAAAAGGCTCGGAATTGCGTTTCAAGCTGAAATTTTGACTTGACATTTCTGAGCCCTGTAGCTCTGTGCCTTAAAAATGACACCAGCACTTTAAATCTGCCTCTAACGTCGGTTTTATACCAATAATTACCAGCACCGTGTAATTAGCTGAGTGTTCTGTAGCTCTGCCTGTCATCACAGAAATGGGGCCGTTCCCATGAAAGGGTGAACGTTCATGGGCTCTTTTTTTTGCCTCAAATTGGAGTTTTTCCATCCTCGGTTCGCGCGTTTGTTGGTAAAACCATCACATCTGAGGGAGAAATCAATAATAATTCTGAAGTGTCTCATCAGGGGTGTTTCATCTTTATGATTTTAAGCAGGATGGAGGGATAGGTTTGAAAATTCAAATTCCTCGACTTCAGATATTTACCTGCAGTGCAGATTGTTGATTTCAGTTCCATTTCAGATGCCCTGCATGTTTTCCTGCCCACAACCTCCCTGTATTTACCACTGACACCAACCCCACCAGATTCAGTGTCCTGACGCTCCGAAATCGCCAAAGAGCAGCAGAAATCGCCTCATTCCCTGCACTTTTGTGCCCTCAGGGTTTGAGTTCTTGAGTGTCTAATGAGGGCCGTGCTCTGAGAGGAAATTACCCTGCGACCTGGGTAATTCTGGGTAATAAATGAGGGGAGAGGATAAAAATTGCAAACCACAGCAGGGCTTGACACGGAGTTAATGTCAATCCACTGCTTTCCGACCCAAACAAGAATGGGCACAGCAAGAATTGCATTTCCAAGTGCTCAGCTCCCTCTGTTTCCAAAGGACTCGATCTTGTTTTTAGACCGATCCTCCAAAGATTTTCTTCCCTTAAATGGGATGGGGGGAAAAGCACAAACTGCTTTTTTTTTTTTTTTTTCCCTTTCAAGTGTAATTTTTAATTACGCTTCTAATTAGGGAGAAAAACTGTCACGGAAATTACATCTTTGAATTGTCACACGCAGGAAGGTGAACTTGGCACTTCGTCTTCTATTGTTAGCGCCTTTCCTTGGGATTGGGATGGCGTTTTATCCATGGAGCATTGTGTTGTGCTAATGTAGCCTGGGAAAAGCCTGTGCTCAGGACCTGGGGATGCTCCAATTCAAAGCAAATTCCACAAATTGTACCTTTTTTCCCAACTGTTTCATTCTGGAGGAGAGAAAAGCTGCTTATTGTGGACCTGTGTTTGAAGAACCTTTGTCAGTGGAAACCTCCTCCCAACAAGCAGCGTGTACATCGGGAAAATGGGATTTATAGGATTTTCTTCTTGCCAGGGCATCCCCGAAGGGGTTACAGGGCTGGGATGCTCATCCCTGGCACTCGCTCTCGTGTCTCCCCCGGGAATCTGTGCAAAGTTCAGGAGGAGCCTCACCTGTGTTTGCCCAGAGCTCACCTGCTGCCAGCAGCCCGCGCTGCCCTCCCGCAGGAGCTGCTCTTCAATAACAGCAGGAAAGGTCAGCGCTGAATGCCTGATGAGCAGGCTCTGCCCAGGGGACAGGAGCTGCCTCTGGGGCTCCGACACCCCCAGGCATGGCTTTTCCCTAAGTTTTGTCGAAATTCCCATTTGAACGCTAAACCCCGGCTTATTTAGGGGAAAAACATCTTCTCAAGAGCATCCCAACTCGCTAATTCCTCCATTACCAGCAAAGGGCTGTTTCAGGAGTTGGTAAATCGGGTTTAAAAGGCAAATTGACACTTGGAGATTATCTCCGCTCTCGCTTTTTCATTTTATTTTGAAATCATTTCAGGCTTAACCGCGGAGCCTGCAGGATGTATCAGTGCTGCAATCAGAATCCTTATTAAAAAAGAGCGGGATTGAGCTGCTAATTCCACAGAGCCATTCTGCAGCTCGCAGCTCGCTTGTAATTCAGATTCAATCAGCAAATAAATATGATAACAGGCTGCTGTTTATTGAACCAACAGACGACAAAGCTCTGTTTTAGGAGCTGGTGGCAAAGCTGTGGGACTTGGCACGGCTCTTGTCTGGCTGCTGGGCCAGAATTCGGGAAGCAGGAGATCCTTTTGCAGGGTTTATCCAGGCAGGAGATCCTTTTGCAGGGTTTATCCAGGCAGGAGATCCTTTTGCAGGGTTTATCCAGGCAGGAGATCCTTGTGCAGGGTTTATCCAGGCAGGAGATCCTTTTGCAGGGTTTATCCAGGCAGGAGATCCTTTTGCAGGGTTTATCCAGGCAGGAGATCCTTTTGCAGGGTTTATCCAGGCAGGAGAACCTTTTGCAGGGAATATCCAGGCATTTTCTCTGCTTGTCACCTCTTCTGTTTACTGACCTTTCCTCTTTAGTAACCAAACCCCCATCCCTGCTTTCTCCTGTCACCCTAAGCCCATCCTGAGCCCATCCTAAGCCCATCCTGAGCCCACCCTGAGCCCATCCTGAGCCCACCCTGAGCCCATCCTGAGCCCGTCCTGGCTGTCAAACAGCCCCATGTATTCCAGCATTGATCCCATTCCAATATGATTCCCCAAGAGCATTCCCAACGCGGCTGTTCCGTGGGGAGGCAGGTGACAGGAACAAAGGAACTCTGGCAAACCGGGGCCTGTGGCCAGCAAATCCAGCAGGATCTGCCTGTTCCTGGGATCTGAGCAGCTCTGGGATGCCCCAGCACCGTGTCCTGCCCCGAGTTCTCTGCTCCTGCACCTGGAGCATCCTCTGTTCCTGCTCCGTGCGGATGCCAGGCAGGGAGAGAGGAGCTGGAATGGCCTCAGCGCTGCCGTGATTTGCTGGCGGATGAGCCGCCCCATTCCCGCTTTTCCTGCATTGAAAGTTGCCCACATTCCACAGCAAGAGAATCCCATAACCCCGGGTTCGGTGGGTACGGGCGGCACGTGCTAATGAGCTTAATTAGGCATTTTCCTCTCGGATTGGGGCTCTAAAGCAGCGCCTTTCATTAACCCCGCATCTCTGAGCGGGCCGGCGGTGCCAGAACAGCCGCTCGTTAAGGCAGGAATGGCTCTGGGTTAATTGTGATTGCCGCGATGTGGAGCCATCGGCAGCGGGGCAGATGGAGCCGGGCTGATTTAAAGCCATTACCGACAGCTCGGAGCGTTCTCCTGCAGATGTTTGCCAAAAAAAATGCAAAAATGGCCAGCAAAAGCAAGGACAGCCATGGAAAACGCTGCTTAGCGAGTGGCTCTTGGGTTTGTCAGTGGGATGTGGCACTGAAGTGCAGGATTATTAAGGCAGGGAAAGCTTTTCCTTGGCCTCAGTGGAGGGATGAGGTATCTCAAAGCAGAGATGTCGCTTTCCCTTCAAAATCATCCCATTTTTGATCCCATTTCAGGGTGAGGCTTTACATCCCATGTAAAGTTCATTCCACAGCTCCGACAATTCCCATTTCCCACTCGCTCTGCTCCTCCCGGACATTTGTTTGCATGCAGTCAAATAAGAGTTGCCGATTGTTTCTTTCTCTCCAGTTGACTTTCCAGCACCAGGGGGAAAAAAATCCAGAGATTTAGGGCAGGATGGGAAGGGAACTAATCACTTAAAGACCTAATTAGCAAGGGACTCTCACAGGGACATCCTCCCCGGGTAATTGCTGCTCATTTTCAGCTATACAGGAAGACAAAATAGTTTTAGAGAGATTATTCAAGTCCCTGCAAAATCCTGCGAGAAGCGCCCGGTGTTTGAGTGGGGAGGGTGCAAAGGAGGGATTTACAAAGGGTTCTTTGAAAGCATTGAATTGAACAGATTTGCCCCAGTTTGGTTTGGGGTTCCTGAGGGATTTGCCTCCAGCATCTCCTGCTCTCTGTGCTCACCGTGCTCAGGTGCTGCAGAGTCTCTGGTGCTACAAACCCATTTTCTCTTGGAATATCCCTGAATTATCCCCAGGACTCCTCCTGTCCTGGCAGGGACAGACAGATGTTAAACAGAGGCAATTTCGGAGCTGTGCAATGTCAGCCACCAGCAGCAAAACCATTCCTATTTATTTACTGCTCTAACTCGCTTTAAAACATTAAATTTGTGCTTTTTTTTTTTCCCCCCTGCAGAACAGCCCCAGCAGCACCAGAGCTGCACAAGGCATGTGTGCTCCTGCAGCTCATGACTCTAACCCTGTGAGTGACTTGTTCTGTTAGCATGATAAACACATGCTGGAGAGGAACAGCACTAATTATGACCCTGTCACCTTCATCAGCTCCCCACTAATTGTTTTGGCTTTTTTTAATCTCAGTGCTTGGAGATGAAACATGATGTTTGGTTCTGCAAAGGAGTTGAAAAGAAAAGAGAAGAAAGGATTGCATTTTAAAATAGCAGCATCAGGTAGATCTTTCTGCTGGATTTGAAATTCAAATGACAGGAATTATAACTTTTTTTGTGTGTTATTAAAATAAGGCACGGGAGGTTTTTAGAGGACTTTTCGGGGACTGCCCAGATCGAGTCTCAGGCCACTGCTTCACCTTGAGCTCTCATGGTGCTCCCAGCCCAGGATCAGGGTTCTCTGTGTCACAACACAAAAAAGCTTCACAAAATCTCTCCAGGTGTTGCCAGACAGCTCAGAAACCTCCCCAGTGATTAATCCCTTCCTCATTTTTTGAGGATAAAAGGTGATATCTCCTCGTTATGGGCACTGTGGATCTTGGGAGAATAAGGATGAGGATTCAAGCCTGCAGCAAAAAAAAAAAAAAAAAAACACAA
>VZTZ01008452.1:209546-224528 GCA_013400955.1 Drymodes brunneopygia | reverse complement strand
ACAAAACCCAAACACATCTTTTGTTCCTCTGGCTCTCCAAAATCACAAGTGGATGGAGCAGAATCTGGATTTTCTGCTGGGCATTGCTTGAGAGTGAGGTACAGGTGTGAAGGACTGTGTCCAAAATAAGAAATACTTCATAAAATGAGAATCAAGACTAAGGTTTGGTTTGGGGGAAAATCTTCCCAGGTGCTCTTCCATCCCCTCACGAGGGGCAGATTCTGTCACTGCACCACGAGCAGGATTAAAGCTGCCAGTGGGAGCCCCTGGTGACTTCCATGGCTGGGAAATGTTCTGACAATTAAGGTTTGTGTGAAATAAGGGATCTTTGAAAAATCTTAGCAAACCTTGCAGGGTGTTGTTCTCCTCCTGAGGTGGAGAAGATTTTCAGCCACTTGGGAATGTTCCATTTCCAATGTTCCCAGAGCAGTGAGTGAGGCACAGCTCAGTCTGTGACAGCACCCAGCTCTTGTCACAAACCTTCACACAAACTGCTTTTATTTTTTTGTTTTACACCAGTCTCTAAAGGAATATTGGAGAAATCCACCCAGTGCTCCATCCTGTCCTCTGTGCCCTCACCTTTGGTAGTTTTGAGCGTTGTTTTAATGTATAGATGTGTATCCCTATGTGCAAAGAGCAGCAGAACAAAATATATCACTGTAAGGCAAGGCTCTGCCCAGCCCCGGGAGATCTGGTGTGGAAAATTATCTAATTGGAGCGTCCAGGTCTTGGTACAAACACATACATGGAAAAACAGCCGAGGAAATGAAGCCAAATATATAAATATGAATGGAAGACAAAATTGTGATCAGTCCAGGGCCTGATTTCCCGTGGCTGCCCTGAGTAATTTCCACGAGCAGTTGTTTCAGCAGCCTGTGAAAGGAAATTGCCTGGGTGAGTGAGCTCGGGGTGATTCAGTTGTGCAGGTTTCTGTTCCACCACATGTTTATAATCAAGAGCAAATGTCCAGGTCTGCTGAGCTGGGCTTTGTAAACACCACTTTTGGAAATATCCCCATTTTGCTGGAGGATAAAGGGGAGTGAGTGTGGAGAAAAGGAGGAGCTGTGTCCTTTCCCATCGATCCCACACTGGTGACAAGAGGCACAAATGTGGTGTTGTGTGAAATCTGGAACCAGAGAACGGTTTGGGACGGCAGGACCTTAAATATCTCCAATTCCACCCCCTGCCATGGGCAGGGAACCTTCCACTGGCCCAGGCGGCTCCTTCCAGCCTGGTTTGGGGTCTCTGCTGGGTCAGACCCAGACTGGGTGGTTTTATTTGTCCAGAGGAATCTCAGGCTGCTCTCCAGGAACGAGGAGCTGAGCCTCGGGATGTGGAGGGAGCAGCAGCTCCCCCTGAGCCTGAGCCTGAGCCTGAGCCGGGCGGGTTGGGAGGCAGATCATGAATAAACATGATTTGCTCTGCGACTGACGCACGGCAATCAAAGGCAAACTCGTTTAGAGTTTGAAATCCGGACTTTAATTGCCAGCCCACGTTTACCTGGCTGTGTAGGCAGGAGGGAGAACTCTTCACCCAGCTGCATGGGGATGCTGGCTCTTGGGAGGGGAGGAACTGCTGGGAGCTGCTCTGGCAGCTTCTTTTCATTCCCAGCTCAAAGCACAAGGGCTGTCCCTCCTCCTGCTTGGCACTCAGAGGTCACTAAATAAAGAAGAGACTCTTTACATCTGCAGAGTAATTAAACAGCAGCCACCCCCTTGGCAGAGCTCAGCTCTCAGGCCTGTGGAGGGACGTTTATCTGGGGCATTTTATTTCCCAGCTTGAAAACATTCAGATTATCCAGGGTACTCCAGGAGTGGGGAAAGAAAAGTGGCGTTTATGGGTTCCTGGCTAAGCCAGCCCAAAATGATACAAATACCAAAAGCAAAGTTCCAGCAGGGCACTTTCCAAGGACCAGGGAGTTGTTTTCACACAGCCTGGCTGGATGCAGCTCCAGCAAATGAGAAAAAGGGCTTTTGCTCTACATCACTATTAATAAAATCGACCCTCGCTCTCGCCAAAGATCAAAGGAATCGAATCCCTATGGGGAGACACTGGGCCCTGGGGGCTCAGATCAATTCCACTCCCCCCTTTCCCATGGCACTGGCAGTTCCTCTCCATCCCCATGGCAAACGGGGCCTGCTGAGGCCATCGGCAGTTACGTAACCTCATTAACCAGCAGCCAATTCCATATTTCCTATAACTCCTTTTTCACTGCCTTTGGCGGCCAAGCAGTGCAGCAAAGCGAGTGTCCCCTGATGGATTCACCAAAAATAACCCCGTTATTGTGCCCCTGCCCAAATCCAGCCAGTGCCCTGGGCTGGGAAGCCATCTAGAGGTGCAGGAGATATTCCATGATTTCAGGTGAGGGGGGCTCAGCACCTTTCTCACACCCATGTTGGAGGTGATGTTTGGTTTTTTGGCCAAGCTTCCTGCCCTTCTCTGGGCATCTCTCAGTGCTCTCTCAGGCACCACTGAGCTTCCTTCCTCCTCACCTGGGCTTGGGCAGGCCAAGCTTTAGGGCCAACATTAATTCTGAGGTCACAGATCAATGTCAGAGATGTTGATCTTTATGAAACAACTCCTAATACCTACTAACGTTACGGTGAGTAAAAAATCAGCTTTTAAAGAACTAAATTTTTAGTCACAACCCAGACTTTTCTCTCTTTGGCCTCTTGGGCAAAACATCTGAGCTGCCTCTTCTCCCAGCCTGCTTCCCTCTCCCTGCTGGCTCCTGTCAAATTGCTGTGGAGCAGTTCAGCACCACAGGCGAGCCTCAGGGGGGAGAGGGGAAGATTAATTGAAGGCTTAATTCCTTCTGTTTTCATGTGATCAGCTAAGTGGGAGAGGCAGGGGCCCTGTGCTCCTCATGGGCCATGAATCAGAGCCAGCAGCTGAGTCTGTGTCGGGTTCAGGGTGGTTTTGGGGCAGACAGAGCCCATCCATCACAGCTCTCCCAGCTCATCCTCACCCAGCGCAGGGAAAAGCAGCTCAGGGAGCAGTGGGAAGGGTCAGGAAGGGCTGGGCAGGAGGGTGGGGGACAGGGACAGGTCTGAGGGATGTTCTGCAAGGGACAGCTGGAGCCAGACGAGCCCAGCTCCGTGGCCAGACTGTCCTGGGTGCAGTAAATCAGCCAGGGAGAGAGGCAGGGGAGAGAGGGGACGTGCTCACACAGTCCTGCAGGAAAACTGCAGAATCCCATGGCTGGAAGTGGCCAAAACATGGAGAAAGAGCTTTTCCTCCTCTCCAGCCTGGCCTGGGGCTGTTCTTCCTGCCTTGGTGCCACAATCACTGCCTTGGCACCACAATCACTGCCTTGGTGCCACAATCACTGCCTTGGTGCCACAATCACTGCCTTGGCACTACAATTATTGCCTTGGTACCAGAATTATTGTCTTGATACCACAATTATTGCCTTGGTGCCACAGTCACTGTCTTGGTGCCACAATTATTGCCTTGGTGCCACAATTCCACCCAGCTCTGGTGCTTCCAGGCTGCTACAGATCCAAATCATTGTGAATTTTTCTTCCCCCTCAGGTTCTCCTGCAAATTCACAAATCCATGTACAGCAGGGCTTTAGTTTTCTGTGGAAATGGCCCAGAAAATTCCGTTTATAAGCTGAGCAAATATTATTATCCCAGCAGGAGAATCCCAGGATGGGTCAGGTTGGAAGAGAGCACCTGGTCCCACCTCCCTGCTCATCCCAGAGCAGGGACTGTGTCCAGATGGCTCTGGAATATCTCCAGTGAGGGGGATTTGAAGGAAGCACTCCCCATCACTGTGTTTACTGTAGGAATGTGCCTTTGGGGCACATTTAACTCAGCCAAAGTCACGTTTGCTGCATTAGCACGACCGTGAGTTTCAAACTTAAACACAGAAACGTCACCATTGGGATTCCAGGTTTATTCTCTTTATTGTCTGAGTGGCTGGGATGGGATTTCCATGTGCCAGGGGTGCTTTCAGCCCGTGGATTTGTGCCTGGAATGGGATGGAACATCCTGCACGTGGAGCAGAGCTGGTCCCTCTGTCACAGCTCAGTGTCCCCACTTGTCACTGCCCCCTCCCTGTGACTGTGTCCCTTCCCCATTTCCAGCTCTGCTCGGTGGTTTTTTCCATGAAAGGCTCTGTCAGGAGTTGCTCTGTGTCCCTCTCCTCACTGTGAGTGGGGATTCCCCCCAGGATTTGTTCTCTCTCCCATTTCCAGCTTTGCACACCAGGGCAGATTTGCTGCCTCTGCCTCGGGAGAAAACAAACCCATGGAAAACCAGCCCGGGGAGAGGAGCACCAGAAGCACCAACCCAATGGGCTGGAAACTGCAGACAGACACTGCCAAGCTCCAGATAAAATCACTCCACATAAACAAGGGCTCTGCCACAAATCCCACGCAGAGAGGACTTGAGAAGATTCTTTTTTTTTTTAAATCCTTTTTTTTTTTTGTTCAGTTTAACTCCTCCCCGGCGCGTTGGTAGCTGTGACATGGAGACAAGCAAGTGTTTTATCTCTTGGAAAGCGCTCACATCCTCCCTCACCTCCCTGCTCCGGCCACACAGCTCCAGCCCCATTACACAGACGATTTATGGCCGTGCTTCTCAGCTTCAGGCTGCCGGCAACTTCGGGAGGGTTATTTGTCCTTAAGTACTTGTAATTCTTCCTCTGCAGGAGCATAATCAGTCATTATCAGCGGCGGTTTCAGGCTCTAATCATAAAGCTGTTATTTCTGCTTAATCCTGACCTTGCTAAGTATTAATTTGATGTTTAATCCCCCCGGTATCCGGCAATATTGGCCTGTTGTTATTGTTGTTGCTGCTGTTGTTTATGTGACAGTGGAAAAATCAGCACCGCAGGAGTCAAATCCTTAATTCTTTACCGTTTATTTGCCAAACCTCGGCTGCTCCCTTGCCACCCTGAACCCTGCAGTTTCTCCGGGCAGCGTCACCCAAAAGTGTCCCACGTGTGGTTAAAAAGGACAGGTGACACTTTTAGGGAGGAGGGGACAGGCACAACACAGACTCACTCTGCTTTTTTAATGCCTCCACCATCCTTTAAGGGAAAAAAAAAGAGAAAAAGGAAAAAACTGAAAAAAAAAAAAAACCTCGAAAAATAACTAAAAAAAAAAACCCCAAAAAACAAAAAAAAAAAAAGCCCCAAAATAACTGCAAACCTGTTAAGCTTTCAAACACGAGGTGGCAATTTATCAAACACCGCAGATCTCACCTCGGGAGAAGTGACAGAGCCACTGTGGCAGGAGCAATTATCAGGAATGCCATTATTAACCAGTAATGACCTGCTGGGATCAATGCAGCCGTTTCACAAATGCAGCTCAAGAGCTGGAGCGGGAGCTGGTGCCAGCAGCTCCTGCAGGCTGGGTTTATCCACGGGAAATGCTGGGATTTGTCCCAAATCTGAGGCTAAAAGGCTCTTTTTGGTGCAGTGATGCTCTGGAGATGCACCCTGGTCTGCCCAGCTTGGCAAGGAGGGGGTGAGGGCAGAGCTGAGCCTGGTGAGGAGCAAAAATCCATCCCCAGGGGCAATTTGGGAGCTGCTGCTCCACCCCTGACCCTCAGCATCCCCTCTGCTCTGGAGCCTCTCTGCTGCTGCTGCTGCTGAATTTCCCCCTGTGTGACAGCCTGGCTCTCATTCCACAGCTGCCAAAATGAAAATCAACAGAGGAAACGCACACGGGGCCCTTCCCGTTTATTTGTACAGTAAAAGTGCACGTTTATTTTCACTGTGGGGCTGTGCTTTCTACCTGAGGCTGAGGGGGAGCAGCCAAGGCACCGAGCTGGGCTCTGCTCTCACCTCTGAGCAGCAATCCCCGGGTTCTGTGACAGAAGAAGGTGACAATCCCAGTGCCACACGCGCCCAGGAGCACCCAGAGCACACCTGAGCTGTGTCACCAACTCTGGACGTGGAACCAGCACAAAACCTGCGAGCAGCAGCTCCCTTTGGGTGAATCCTCACAGCCTTTGTTCTGTGTTTCTTCACCAAAGAAGAAGCCCTCGCTCCCAGCACTGCCTCGATTTTCGATGTATAACTTTGGAAGCTTAATCATATTCTTTTCACAAAGCCTTATGGTTTATATATATTTGGGTTTTTGTTACTCTTTTGTATTCACCCCTCTCGCTGTCAATTTAAGGCTTAATATTATTAAAATTGCTCTGGCTCGCTCTGCTTAAAATTCTGCAGCTCCAGGATTTTTTTTTTTTTTGGGAGGAAGGAGAAGTGCTAAGTCAAACGCTTTTCTCTTATTTCTTGTTTGTCTTTAATGACTCATTAGATCATCACCTCCGAAATGAGGAAGCAATAAACCTGCTCTGAGGAAAGAGCAGGGGAAGGCAGCTCGGGAGGCTCAGGGCTGTGCTTTGGTTCTCTGGGGCTTTTTTTTTGGGACACAAATCCCCTCCAGAGGTGGTTCCTGAGGAGATGTCAAAGGGCATGGGCCACTGAGGGTTTAAAACATCATCCTGCTGCAGGGAGGGCCAGAATTTCGCTTTCTTTGCTGGGTGAAGGGGGTAAATCATCATCAGAGCCCCTCCACCTTGCCCAGGAGGGGTGGGATTTGACTTTCAAAGGGAAAACCGGAGGAAAGGCAGCGCTGGTGTCACTGGGGATGGGGAGCGGGGCCTCCTGCACCCCTCTGGTGCAGAAATGCGTGTGAACCTCGAGGAAATTTCTTTTTTATTAATTTTTTTTTCCTTTTTCCAGAGGGTGGCAAGGGCAGCACCTCGGTCACAGCAGCTGCTGCCCTCGCCCCGCGGCGCCGGGCACGGAGAGGCTGCGGGGAACACGACAAACCTCAAAAACCTTTGTTCGCTGCCTCCCTTCGGCTTCGGAGCGATTGACAAATCCTCCCGCAGTGAAACACCGACGTGTGGATGGGGAAAAAACAGCCCCGGACCGGGGCAGAGCCGGAGCGCAGCTGGAGCCCACCCCGGCTGCCTTTGGGTGCCCAAAATTCCTCCTCCTCCTCCTCCCAAAATCCCTGCAGCTCCCCGAAGCCTTTAATAAATAACAGATTTTTTTTTCCCCCCCCCTTCCTCGCCTGCAAACACGGGGCTGACTCATCACCTCGCAGATGAGAAAAGCAAAAAATTTCCCCGGCGTTGAGGGGAAATGATGTTTTCTTACGCGCGCACAGCATCGCTTTGTGATGCCGGGGTGAGAAATGCGAGCTTTGGGCTCAAACAAACGCAGGAACTTTGTCCCAGCGCTGTGTTCGGGGGTGATTTATTTATTTCATCGGGCCTCACTTCTCACAACTTGAGCGAGCGAGTGAGGAGCGGTTTCGCTGGTGTGAGGATGTTGTGCTGCGGGGCTTTACAGCAGCCAAAAGAAAAACCAAACAAAAAAAATCCCTGTTCTTTCTTTGCAGGACGGGCAGCGCTGCCCTCGCGTTCATCGGCGTTTAATGAGGCTTCAGCAGTGCTGAGTCACAGCCCCGAACCGCTGCGGAGCCAAAACTGCTGGAAAAGCCGAATTAATTAGTTAGGAACTCCAGCCAGTTAATTATCCGCGTGTTGGCGTGGCATCTTCTGAGCTTTGCGCTACAATGAGAGCCGTACAACTCTCTGGTTTAAAAAAATAATTGAAGTTAAAAAAGAAAATGAATATATTTGGGTTGCAGGGACCTCCTAAAATATGTGGCTATTTGTGAGTCACAGAGGGCGACTCTGTTAAGCACAAAAACTCTGCTGGGCCACAAGGAGTGACAAAACCCGGCAGGTCCCGAGGGCTCAGGATCGTTGTTCTCCCATTCAGGCACTTCCTAAATTAAATCCCTTTTATTTTTTTCCCCCTTTTTCCAGCCGGCACGGGTTGCTTTGCAAACCCGAGCATTCCCTGCGTGCCCGAGGAAGGCTGTGCTGCCAAAGTGCTGCAGAAATGAAACAGAAAGGGAAAAAAAAAAGGGGAATTTTTTATTATTTGAGCTTTAGGCGATCCTTCAGGGAGGTATCGAGGCCGCTGCTTTAAAGTGCTGAGGAACTCCTTCGTGTGAATTTATGGGAGGAAATAAATAAAGGAGGTGGAGGAAATAAATAAAAGAGCTGAAGGAAAGGCCTTTTTGGACCTTTACACCCCTGAATGTGCCTCGCAGCACTGCTGCTGCTAAATGCTGGTGTGAGGGGAGTTATTTCTCTGTCAAGATGCATTAAAGACGTTTCGCTGGAGAAATGCAGAGAATTCCAGGTGGGAAGGGGTTTCCTGGTGCTGAAGGAGGTGTCAGGGTGTGAAGGGGACAGGGGAGGCTCGGGCCTGGGCAGGAGCTCTCTGGAGGGATTTTCTCTTTAACCAAATCTGTATTTTCTAACAGCTTTTCATAACTTCCTAATCTCAGGCAGCGTATTTATTTCCATAAGCAGCGGCTGTAATTACAGAGAATGGAAATGTGCAATTATTTAATTAGGACCCGTAATGAGGCTGTGTGAGGGAGCTCGCAGGCAGATGTTTTTGGTGAGCAGCACTGGCCAAGACTTTGTGCTCTGGGGTGGAGGGGAAGGAAATCAGGATGCAGGAGGATAAAACCAGGAGCTGAGCACAGGGAAAACGCTGCTGCTGCCTGGGGAAAGCTTTATTTCTGTCCCGAAGGGGGAGGCTGGGTTTGGTAGCCTCTCACTCGAGTATCTCACAGCAAAAGCTGGCAGGAATATCCAGCAGCTCCTGGATTCTCCTTTTCCTCGCTGAGCCGAGTGGTGACAGATTTCCCGGGAATGCCGGCAGCCGAACTACCCAGGGACAGCCGAGGCTCCTCGTGTTAATTTTATCGGGTGTTTCGCAGCCTCTAAACGCCACCCAGAGACCCACAGATCTTCGCAGGTGGATAAATTCCTGGCAGGAGCGCGACTGCAATTCCATTTTATAGCTCGCCGAGCCAAAGCCCTGCCAGGGATGTGCCCCCAGGGAGGCTGGAAGGTTCTCCCAAGGCGATGCTTCTCGAGAAAGAACCAGGAAGGGAAAATCCTGGCGGGGATTTCAGTGCCCCCTCCAGGAGCAGGGAGTGAAAAATGAACCCCAGCACCTGTAAAACACCCCAGAGGAAGGACCCGGCTTTTCCTTGGAAAGGATGGAGCAATCAGCACAGGCTGAACCAGAGCTGCAGCAAACAGAACTCAGCAAGGAGCTGTGAAAGCTGCTCTGAGATCTCCAAATTGGGAGCAGCACCAGGGCGAGGCGTGGAATGCAGACTTTTACGAGCCAATTATCGGCCCTTTCCTGCCGATTTCGGCGCAATAACTGGGGAGAATTTGTGTTTGTTGCTGCACAGAACCCGCCAGGCCACGGCCGTGTCCTCCCCACGCACAGCCCTGACCTTGCCGGCTCCGGGTTCCGGCAGAGCCAACATCTGGCTCGTTCCTGCACAGCTGTGCCCTTCCCGCTGCTCCCGGGGGACAGGGAAGGTTGTTCCCATGGGAATGAATAAGAAAAGCAACAAAGGGAGTGTTTTCTGCACCTCTGCAGCGTGCCAGGCATCCCTGCACCAGGATCTGGCACTGCTGCTGCTTCCCCTCTGCTTCACTGACCTCAAGAATCACTGAAAAGTGATGAGAATGGCAGGAAGAAGCTTTGCTGCCGCTCCTCTCCCTTTCCCAGCCCTGTGCCCGTGTGGGGTTTGGAGCTCGCTCTCCCCCCAGCCACTGCCCTCACTGCAGGGAGCATGGAAATATCGATTTCATTCCTGGGAATGAGTTTGGAGAGCAGAAAGGAGCGTGACTCAGAGCAGCGGGGCAGCGCAGGCTGGGGGACGTGTCCTGGGTTTTTTCACCCGGTCCCGATGAATCCTTTTGGAATCTGCCCTGGTTCCTCATTTCCCCTGCAAGGACCCGTCCTTGCTTTGCTGCAGGGAAGGTGTTCGTGTTTTGCTGGCCGCGCTCACATCTCTGTTTAACTTTTGCATCTTCCTTTCACTCCTGAAAAGGTTGAGTTCTGGCAGATTCTGGGAGGGGAAAGGACCCGAACCGATCCAGGGCTGGGAGGGGCAGCCTGGGTGAGTCCCTCCCCTCCTCCGTGCCCAGCAGAGCTGTCCGAGGATGCTCGGGCTGGATTCTGTGCCTGGGCTGTTCCCTCCTTTCCCACTGGTGCTCCAGCACCATCTACAGTCCTCCCCAGGATGCTCCAGAGCCGCCGGGTACAGCACAGGCACAGGAAAGGGTCAGACGCTGAGCCCAGGTGTGATTTGGGGGTGATTTGCAGCTTTTCTGGCCTCAACACTAAATGAGGCAGAAAAAAAATCCAAACCAGCCCCAATTCCCCCGTTTTCACAGCAGCTGCCCAGCACAGGGAGGGTTTGTGCCACCACACACCTGGCGTGGCTCGGAGAGAGCACAAACCCCCAGGCTGAAGCTGCCGGAGAGCTCATGAAACATTCATGGGAGTCTCTTTGGTTAAACGGCATTAAAAATTCATCGGTGCGTGGAGCGCCGAGCCACGAGCTGTGTCTGTCCGGGATGGAGCAGTAAATAAGAAAAGCCTTTATTCCATGGGACAGCTCTCCCAGTCTGTTCAGCTGCTCTTGGTTTTGGGGCAGAGGAGGATGAGGGGCTGCAGCAGCCCCAGGGATTTCTGCTCTGCTGAGAAAATCATTTCCTGCCCCGGCTTAGAAACTCCTCTTTCAGAAGCAAGAAATTACCTGGAGAGTCAGGAGCCCAGTTGAGAGCTGCTGCCCGACCTCTGCTGCTCCCTGCGTGCTCCGGGGAGGGAAAATCCAGCTCGTGGGGAGGTGGGGCTGATTCCCTGGGGAGGATCTCACCGAGTGATGGGGCCCCACCAGCCCTCACCTGTCCTTCACCTGTCCTTCACCTGTCCTTCACCTGTCCTTCACCTGGCAGGCGCTTGGCTGCAGATGTGGGGGTGGTAAAAAGCAGCTCCAGGCTTTTCTCTGATTTTTTTTTTTTTCACCGCTTTAGAAAGTTTTGATCCCGAGGGGCTCGGAGCTCCCTGCTGTCAGGGCTGGCTGGAGCTGCAGCCCCTCGGCAGCTCCTGGGGCCTCTCGTGTGGCCGGAACGGGAGGGGCAGGGGGGCAGCAGGTGGGAGATGGCTCTGGGGGCTGCGGCTGCCCCACAGCTGCTGCTGCAGGGAGGGACAGGAGCGTCCCCTGGGGACACCTGGAGCAGCAGGGGATGGAGGGGGGGAGGCTGAGGCATCGCCCCCAGCCCTGCAGGGCCCAGGCAGCAGGAGAAGGGGGGTTTGGGGCCGGGGAGAGCCTTCAGCGCATGCACAGGAACCTGAGCTGCTCTGGGACCTGAGCTGGGCTCTGCTCCTCTGCCATGGTGAGCGGGGATAGCACAGCCCGGTCCCTTCCCGAGCTCCCAGCCCCGGCTCTGAGCTGCTCCGGGCTCTGCTCCTCTGCCATGGTGAGCGGGGATCGCACAGCCCCTGCCCTTCCCGAGCTCCCAGCCCTCACTCTGAGCTGCTCCGGGCTCTGCTCCTGTCCCCAGAGCCCAAAGCGAGCCCAGGATGCCGCGCTCGGCCCCGGGAGCCCTGCCCGGTCCAGGAGGGGAGCGCCGGGCACGCAGCCCTGCCCAGGGCACGGTGGGTGAGCTGCTGGTGGCTTTGGGAGCGGGGCGGGCTCTGGGAGCTGAGCTCGGGCAGAATCCCTGGCTTCCCTCAGCTCCTCCTGCAGGGAAGGAGCAGCTGAACCCTGGAAATCAGTGCATGACCTCGCAGGGGCTTCAGCAGGGCTTGGGAGAGTTGGGAGAGACGGACAAACCCCGCTGACCCTCTCTCCCTCTCTCACAGGTCCTGCTGGGGTGTCCCTTGGGGCTCTCTGCTCCGTCAGGAGGCTGCTCCTGCTGCTGGGGGTGGCCGGGCTGCTGGCGGGGACAGCGGCGGGGACGTGGCTGCTCGGTCAGTGTCCCCCCAGGACAGCCCTGCGGCCACTCTGACAGGGGGTTTGGGGGACCAGCAGAGGCCTGGGGGGACGGGAGCTCCCTGGTCAGCCCTGGCCTGGGGTGGGGGACGGCTGTGGTCTGGGAGGGGCTCATTCACCTCTCCAGTGGGCAGGACTGTCCCCAGTTCTGGGCATCTCCAGGTGCTGCCAGGCTGTGTGAGCCCATCCCCAACCCTTCTCTGTATCCTGAGCCCATCCCAACCCCTTCTCTGTCCCCTGAGCCCACCCCCATCCCTTCTCTGTCCCCTGAGCCCACCCCCATCCCTTCTCTGTCCCCTGAGCCCACCCTCACCCCTTCTCTCTCTCCCAAAGTGAAGCACCTGAAGGAGCCCCAGCCAGGCCAGGGGTCCCCCCTGGAGCAGGATTTGGATGCAATCCCAGCCTGTGATGATGAGGAGGAGCAGGAGGAAGAGCCCGTGGTCCGGGGGGCTCCCAGCACAGGTTTGCACCTTTGCTTGATGTCACCGTGGTGGGGACAGGGGCAGAAAAGGAGCTCTTCAAGAATCAGCATCCGCTGCATTCTGCAGCTTTGCTTTTCTCCTGAGCAGCTTCATTGCATGCAGGGAGCCCAGAGCAAAAGCAGCTCTTCCCTGCCTCCTTTGCCAGTGACCCCTCTGGCTGGGCTCATTCACAGTTTCGAATTCCTCAGATGATTTTTTTCCTGGGGTTTAGGGTGGGTTTTTTCCCTGCCTTGGCCGTGCATGACCCTGCCCAGAGGGAGGGAGCCCGCAGGCTGCCTGCCATGGAACGCTGCAGTGTCTTTCAGGATCAACGCCGCGAATTCCCTGCTGGAAGCACGGCTGGAGGCACATCCTGCCTGGCTCCCGGTGTGCCACGGGCCCTGGGAGCCCTCCCTGGGCACCCTGCTCTGCCGGCAGCTCGGGTTCCTCAGGTGGGCACGGCACGGGCGGGGCTGCTGCCCTTTGCCGGGGCTGCCTGGGGGTTTGTCAGGGCAGCAGGGCCGGGCCACGCCATTCCCTGGGGAAACCAGGCCTCGGGACCTGCAGGAACAGCTCCAGAAGGTCCTTCCAGCCAAAAAGTTCATTCCCAAAAAGTTCCCAATCCCAGAGCTGCGGGGCTGTGACCTGTGCCACGTTCCTGAGCCCTTCCCGGGCCGTTTCCCGTTGCTCCCGCAGCGTGAGCCAGCAGAAGGGGGTGAAGCTGAGGGATGTCCAGGTGAGTGCAGGGCAGCAGTTCCTGCAGGTGAGCCCCCGGCAGGACGGCAGCCTGCAGGACAGCTGGCAGCTCAGGTAAGGGCGGCTCCGGGGCAGGCAGGGCTTGCTGGAGCTTTTTCCAGGCTTAACCCCAGGGCTGTGCTGCAAACACCCCTCGGGGAGCCCCTGCAGCCGCCCTGGAGCTCCCCAGGGCTTTGGGCTGGTGTTTGTTCTGAGCAGAGCCCAAATCCTGCACAGGAGCAGCTGCGACTCCGGGCGGATCGTGGCTCTGCAGTGCTCAGGTGAGCGATTCCCTCCTCTCCTGAGTGCCCCGGGGCTCTGCCTGGATGCAGCGGCTCTTTCCTCCCCAAGGGCTGGCGCTGGAGCCTCTCCCCCCGTTCCTTGCAGAGTGCGGGCTGCAGGCGGGGGCCGGGCGGGTGGTGGGGGGCACAGACGTGTCCCCCGGGCGCTGGCCCTGGCAGGTCAGCGTGTGCCAGGGCACCCAGCACCGCTGCGGGGGCTCCGTGCTGGCCCCCGAGTGGATCCTCACGGCAGCTCACTGCGTGCACAGGTACCCCGGGCTCCCGGTACCCATCCCCGGCTCTCTGTGCCCATCCCCGGCTCCCCGTGCCCATCCCCGGGCTCCCTGTGCCCATCCCCGTCTCCCTGTGCCCATCTCCGGGCTCCCTGTGCCCATCCCCGTCTCCCTGTGCCCATCTCCGGGCTCCCTGTGCCCATCCCCGTCTCCCTGTGCCCATCTCCGGGCTCCCTGTGCCCATCCCCGTCTCCCTGTGCCCATCTCCGGGCTCCCTGTGCCCATCCCCGTCTCCCTGTGCCCATCCCCGGGATCTCTGTGCCCATCCCCTTCTCTCTGTGCCCATCCCCGTCTCCCTGTGCCCATCCCCGGGATCTCTGTGCCCATCCCCTTCTCTCTGTGCCCATCCCCTGCTCCCCGTGCCCATCCCCGGGCTCTCTGTGCCCATCCCCTGCTCTCTGTGCCCATCCCCTGCTCCCTGTGCCCATCCCCTGCTCTCTGTGCCCATCCCCTGCTCCCTGTGCCCATCCCCTGCTCTCTGTGCCCATCCCCTGCTCCCTGTGCCCATCCCCTGCTCTCTGTGCCCATCCCCTGCTCCCTGTGCCCATCCCCTGCTCTCTGTGCCCATCCCCGGCTCCCTGTCCCCTCTGCCAGCCCGGAGCTCGGTGCTGGCTGTCACTCAGGGCAGTCCCTGTCCCGCTCGGTGCCAGGCAGCTGCCAGCCCCAGCCTGGCTGGTTTTTGCGGGGGTTGTCACCCGCAGCTCCCTGCAGCCCGAGGCCGGGGTGCCGGTCCGGGACATCATCCCCCACCCACTCTACAACGACAGCAGCCTGGACTACGACATCGCCCTGCTGAGGCTGCAGGTGCCCCTCAATTTCTCAGGTGAGGGGTTCCCGTGGTGCTGTCGGTTCCTCCTGTGGGGTTTTCTTTCCTATCCCACAGTGAAAATCTGCCCAAACCCAGCCCCTTCTGAGCCTGCCCCTCCAGAGCAGCTCTGGCAGAACCAGAATCCCAGAATGGTTTGGGTTGGAAGGATCTTAAAGCTCATCCAGTCCCACCCCGGCGTGGCAGGGACACCTCCCGCTGTCCCCGGGTGCTCCAAGCCTGGCCCTGACCTCCTGCAGGACACCCAGGCTGGCACGGGGGAGGCAGAGTGCCCCGAGCTGGGAGCTCCTGCAGTCCCAGCGGGAGCTTTCCCACCCCTGAGGCAGGCCGAGGGCTCTGCAGNCCCATCCCAAATCCCATCCCATCCCAGGCCACACCTCACCCCTTAAGGCAATTCCATCTCCCCTCCTGGCTCCTCTGTGTCCCTGTCCCCAGCACAGGTGGCCGGGACGCTGAAGGAGGCCCTGGTGCCCCTGATTGGCACCAGGAGGTGCAACAGCTCCTGCGTGTACAGGGGTGAGCTCAC
>VZTZ01008452.1:182259-193070 GCA_013400955.1 Drymodes brunneopygia | reverse complement strand
CAGGAGCAGTGTTTGGGAAGCAGGAGCAGTGTTTGGGAAGCAGGAGCAGAGTTTGGGAAGCAGGAGCAGTATTTGGGAAGCAGCAGCACTGTTTGGGAAGCAGCAGCACCGTTCGGGAGCCCATGGAGAGCAGAGGCTGCTCTGTCACACAGTGAAGGTGAGGATTTCTCTGGTGCTCAGAGCCTGGCAGGGAGGTCGGGGGTGGCTCTCACCTCGTGGCCGACTGTCCCCGCCGGGCCTGGCTCGTCCCTTCCTGCTCTTGCTGAAGTAGTAGACCAGGATGAGCACGCCCAGGGTGATGAGCAGGTCTGCAGTGATGATCCCTGCCACCATCAGGGCATCCAGCTCCTCGCAGTTGGCACACACTGCCGGGCAAAGGGGAAAGGGGGGATGCTCAGAGCCAGGGAGAGCCCAGGGCTCGCCCAGCTGAGGCTGGCACACGGTTACAGGCAGGGGGGAAGGGGAAAAGGGTGACCTGAGAGGCAAGGAGAGATCCCTTCTGCCAAAAACGGGCTCTGGGACTCCTTTAATGCCCACCCAGAGCAGGAATGGTCTCAGCATTGCTGCATTCACCCACCCCAGCACTGCAAACCAAGAGTCAGCTCCCAAAATCTGCCTCTGGCAGGTGCAGGGTGAGGGGTCTGCGCTCACCTCTGGCATTCAGGTAGAGCTGACGTTTCTGACTGCCCAAGGAGCAGCTCAGGTTGGCAGGAGTGCTGTCATGGTCCTTTATAACGAACTTCCTGTCCTCGGTGTCCCCTGCTCTGCCGGACGGGTCCCACTGGATGCCCTCGTCGTCAAAGGGACACGTGATTGTCACCGTGGTGCCAGAAATCTCCACCAGGAATTCCCCTTGGGAAGGCAGACCCATGATGAAGCCACCAAGGGGAAAACTCAAATATTTCTGCCTGGTTTTACGTCAGCTGCAGTCTCTGTGTCACGCTAAATACCAAAGAATGCTGGTAAAATTCACTTACCCTCTGGTTCTTCCTCTGCAAAACAGAAAATAAAGGAGTGTTAAAAAATCATCTCACCTTTGCCTCACTGCTTGGTGCTGTTGGAAATGCCCAACGTTGGTAATAATTAGGGACCAATTTCTCCAATCAATACAAACACTGTCAATTAATGAGCAGTGAATTTTCCCCACCCTGCAATGTTTGCAAAATCCAAATATTTCGATTTGATTCTTAGTCCTCACTTCTGAGGCGTATTTGGGGTTTTTAGCACGCTAAATATTTAAGGATGGTGGTAAAACACACTTACCCTGCTGAGCCATGGCGCCAACTGTGAAAAAAAAAAAGAAAAATCAATGTTAAATAATTGAGCTTCTGCTGCCACACACCTTTCCTACTGCCAGGACATCCTTCCTGAACTCAGCTGCTTGAAAGAGGTGTTTGCAGTCCCACAGTGAAGCTGAAGGCATCAGAAACATCCCGGAGCTGAGACAGGATGTTGTTCTGAACCTGCAGGCCATTTTTAACACAGCCTAACGCCGAATGGAAACTTGAACCATTTTCCGACCCAGCTCAGAAAATGGGTTGTTATTGCAAGATGAAAACCCCCAAATTCTGCTTTATTATCGTGGAACCAGGGCTGCTGGAAAACCCTGGTGAGAACCTCTGTCCTCTGCAAGAGAACTCGCCGGGGAGTGGGACCCTGGCATTGATTCAACGCTGTAAAACAATTTATCTGTGTGGAGTTTCTGCCCTGTAGGGAACAACTTTGCTCCATGGAAGGCTCTGGAGCTGGAGTATTAAAGAAAGAGCTTTTAGAAGGTGTGGATCAGACTTGGGATTTCCTTTAAAGACATTTATCTTTTTACAAAATGTAATGTAAATAAGCGATTGCAGGTTTGAATTCCTCAGACAGCGGGCTTGGCTGGAGAGAAGGTGGCCTGATGCTTTTTTTATTTTACAAAGACAAATGTAAATCTGAAAAATAAAAAAGAACAGGCCACTGATAAACCATTGATAAACCGTTGATAAATCATTGATAAACCATTGATAAACCATTGATAAACCATTGATAAACCATTGGTAAGCCATTGATAAACCATTGATAAACCATTGATAAACCATTGGTAAGCCATGGTTTCTGTCTCCTCAAAGACTAAAAGTTGGCATTTGCAGCACATCGGCAGAGCCATTGTGGTCCTATTGTAACAACTCTTCATGAATGACCTTGCGAGTTTCTCTCCCCTCGTTCCTGGCTCCTTCAGAGCCTTTCAAGGTGTTCTGCACTTCATCCTAAACCAGCGGCGCATCCCGGCCGCTCCGGTGGGAGCCGCCACCACACCCCTGACATCCCCCCGAGCCTGAAATTACCGACCCGGGATCACGAAACGCTTCAGGAAAAGTGTACGGATAAAGGATAAAAACCAAATTAAGATGCACCGAGCTCCGACCCCGCTGCCTGGGGTTTGGGGACTCACCTGCACAGAGCAGGAGCCCCAGGAGGGGCAGGGACCGCTCCAGCCTCATCCTCGCGTTCCTCCTGCCGCTGCTCCTCTCCACCACATCAGACCGGCGCGGCTGTGGAAGGAAAAAACACCGTGGCTTTTCAAGAAAGAGGCCCGGGATTGCTTTTCCCAGAATTGCCATCGCCCCGAGCAGGGCTGGGGGGACTCACTCTTTCCTCAGCAGCCAAGGCAGAGGCAGGCACGTGAAATAAGCCCAGGTCAGGAAGTGCAGAGGCTCAAAATGTCTTCATGGGACGTCACCGCCAGCGAGGGGCGGCTGCTCTGCCCTGCACCAGCTCTGTACCAGCTCTGAGGGGCTCGGGACAGGTCCTGGAGCTGCCCTGGGAGCAACAGGAGAGAGGAACGAGCCGGAATCAGATTCACCAGCAGGACTTTCCCAACAGCTTCCCAAAGCGAGAGTTTGAGAAATTCCAAATGACTTCTCATGGAATCCCAGGATGGTTTGGGTGGGACGGGTCCTTAAATCTCATCCCATTTCACCTCCTGCCAGGGGCAGGGACACCTTCCACTGTCCCAGGGTGCTCCAAACCCCATCCAGCCTGGCCTTGGGCACTGCCAGGGATCCAGGGGCAGCCACAGCCACTCTGGGCACCCTGTGCCAGGGCCTCCCCACATCCCAGGGAAGGATTTATTCCAAATATCCCATCCAACCCTGCCCTCTGGCAGCCTGAACACATCCCCCTTGTCCTATTCTGCATTTTCTGACTGGGAGCCCCTCTCCATATTCCCTGCAGGTCCCTTTCAGGCACTGGAAGTTTGGAATAAAGGGACCAGAAGCACCACACAAAGCTCAGCACAAAACCCCTGCCCGGGCACAGAGCTGAGCATCCAGCCCATCCTGCCCATCCCCTGCGCTCAGCCCCGCTCACGGGCCCATCCCAGCAGCATTTTTGGGAGGTTCTCCGGCCCGGGCTCTCCCCGTGGAGGTGGCCTGGCCCCACTAGAGGGGGCTCCTGGCCCGGCCAGCGCCGCTCGCAGGGGACGGTCCCTCCCTGCCGGGGTTTGGGACAGGCACTGCCCCCTCCATGGCACCGGGACATTCCAGGCTCTGCTGCCCGCAGGGATGCTGGCACGGACAGAGACGGAACGCTGCTGTGCCCCATTTCCTTTATTGGGGTGCTCTCCGTGGCTGTCAGAGCTTTCGTTTATTTATTTATTTATTTATTTATTTGTTATTCCAAGGGGAACGTCAGAGAATTTAGGTTACTGCTGAGCGTGCCGGGGACGTGGTGTTCTCTTAAAAGTTGGACTCCACATGTTTTGAGAGGAGATGAAGGTCAGGGAAAGCCTGGAGGCAAAGGTGGGAGCGGACCCTGCTCCCAGCAGAAACAGGATTAGGAAGCGGCGGCAAATTGGCTGCGAAGCGCTGCCTTGCAGGTCCTTTAAACACAACCTGAGCAAAATCCCAGAATGATAAATATTCACAATGGAGAGGAAACAAAAGGAGGTGATATTTTGGGGTAGCGACTGAGTGGAAATCTGGGGAATTGAAGCGATGAAGGGATTACACGGGACCGGATTATTCCCAGGAAAACGGAGCTCCTTGGTGTCCCGAGCTGTCAGCAGGGATGTGGCACACGCAGGGTCCCCCGCTCCGCTCTGGGTACAATCCATGGAGCTGATGCCCTCAGTGCTGTTTTTCCATCGCCAAATCACTGAAAGGAGCCCCCCCTCCAAACACCCCGAGGTTCGGGCACCATCCCCAAACCTGCCCTGGCACCCCCGCAGAGGAAACCAGCGCCAGCCACAAAGCGAACCCGATAATCCGGGATAACTTCTCGGGACGGGATCGTGAGCCAGACACAAACACCGCCACAGCCGCTGATTTATGGCCCTCGAATGCAAATACCCAACACACGGGCTCGGGCTGCTTTCACACTCTCACAACAGTCACGTGCAGAATATTCTGTGTTCTGCGGAATTTCTCATTTGTGGAGCACCGCGGGGTTTGCCCAGCTGTGCCCGGACTGTGCCCGGGCTGAGCGCATTTTCCACTTGATTTTTCCAAGAACTTCCCAAGCACCAGGCTCCCGATCCTTGGCTGCAGCCAAGGGATGTCACAATCATTTTAGGGCAGGTATCGGTGTTTTGGTGGGACGTTTCTATCTCCTGGGCGGGTGCCCGCATTGCGGCCACGGACTGTCAGTTTTGGGCTGCTCGTTTTGGGGTCGTTTGCAGGCTTTTTTTTGCCGAACAAAAGGCCCTCATTCCTCCGAGCCACCTATGAACACCTCCAGGCAAACTTTCTTTTACCTCCCACAAGAGGGGAGTGGTTTCGGGTGGCAGCTGGGAGGAGGAATGATTGCAACACAAAAGAGCAGGGGAATATGGGAGGGAGAAGAAATTAATCTCACCTTGGGAATCTCGCTGATTTTCAGCAGAAGCGAGCGGGGCTGGGCACACCTTGGCAGAGAGGGCGGGGGCAGCGCTCACCTTCGCTCGCAGGCCGAGCTGGGGGAAAGGAATTTGCCCTGCTGTGCTGGGAAAACTTTGAGAAACTCATCTTTCACCCGGACACCGAGAACCCGCCGCGGATTTGCCTTTTCAGCCCCGGATTTGCGTCCCCGATGCGCGGCCGCGCCTGGCTGGGCGCTGCGCTCGTCCTTGGGGCGCAGCTCCGAGGTAAGGAAACTGTCCCCGGCCGTCCTCGCTTCCCTCTCCTGATCCCTAAAATTATCCCCAGGGCTGAGGCTTTTTCCCCGTCCTTGCTGCGGTTCTTTCCGTGAGGGGCTGGCTGGAAGTGGAGCGGAGTGCTGGAGTTTCTTCCCCGACAGGTTGAGGCGCATTGGGGCGGAAGAGCAGCGATCTCCTTCACCGATCTCCTCCTCAGCTCGGGTTTCAACGCCTTTTTCTCCTCTGCAGGAATCCGAACTTTACTCCCAGCCTTTTTTTTTTTTTTTTCCCTACCTTTGTTCCTACACAATCAGGGATTGTCCAGGAGCGCCGGGTTCAGATCCTTTACACAGCAAAGGTTCCAGACCGGCACGAAACTCACTTGAATTTTCAGTGGTTTCTATCAAAATACCTGGATTTTAGGATTAACACATTTCCTCCTTTCCCAAACGCATCAGCACACGGATGTAATCTGCCTTGGGAAAGAGTATTTTACTCTTATTTCTCGCTTAGTTCCTTTCAAGGAGTTTAAAATGAAAAGATTTGGCACCGGATCTTTGTACGAGCAACGTGATCTCTGCCGATGAGTTTTTTTCACGTGTGAACACTTTCAATGCTTTGGCATTCCGAATACTTTTCCCTTTGAGATAAGGAATTATTTGGAAGGAAGCGTTTAGCCATAAATTACTTCCAAACACGTCTTTATTATGAAGTTGTATTTTGTAACCCTAGATAAGCTTTTTTTTTTTTTTCTGCTTGAATCACGCCGGGATGAGTAAACTTCCTAAAGTGACAGGATATTTATATTTTCTTTTTTCGCAACCAGCGAACCATTAATTTTTCTTTTTTTTTTCCCTTTTCCTCCTTTCTTTTCCTTGCTCTCCCCGCTGATGGTGGTCCCTCTTCCGATGCTCACTAATTTTTAAAACAGCACCTGTGGTGGTNTTTTTCTGCTTGAATCACGCCGGGATGAGTAAACTTCCTAAAGTGACAGGATATTTATATTTTCTTTTTTCGCAACCAGCGAACCATTAATTTTTCTTTTTTTTTTCCCTTTTCCTCCTTTCTTTTCCTTGCTCTCCCCGCTGATGGTGGTCCCTCTTCCGATGCTCACTAATTTTTAAAGCAGCAGCTCTGGTGGTGGTGGGGATGTTTCTAGGACCAACAAATCCACATTTACCTGGAGGATTTCTTCTAGAATTCCTCAGCCTGGCTGAATTTCTCTGCAGTTGCCCAGCTGGGCTATAAACCCTCTCAAACAGGCTCTGGGTAGATCAGTAAGAGCAGTTTCACCGTGATGAGCGTGAGACTGAGTGGAAAGGGTACAAAGGAAAGTCCTAGTGTGGAAAACAGCAATTACTGGGTGGGTTTGAGACCACTTGGAATAAATCCTCAGCACCACCCCCCTCGGAATGCGCCCGGGACACTCAGGTCAGCGCTTTCCAGCGCAGATGAAGCTCCCCGGGAGCTAAAGGCGATAAGGAGCCAGTGATGAGCTCGCTCCAGGCGCTGATTCTCCCCCTCCGTTCTCCCCGCAGCGCTGTGGCTGGCGGCAGCCGTGGAGGTTCACACCGCCAGGGAGGTGGTGGCCGTGAACGGGACCAACCAGCGGCTGAAATGCACCTTCTCCAGCAGCAGCCCCGTGAGCCAGCAGCTGTCGGTGAGCTGGAACTTCCAGCCCGAGGACCTGAGCTCTCACGAGCCGGTGAGTGAGATTTTTGTGCTCCGTTTCAGGGCATCCCCCTCACCCCCAGCGCCCGGCGAGCAGCGGGTGGGACACACCCAAAACCCACAGGGACATTTGGGCCTTTGTCACGGGCGGTGATTAATCCGAGTTGTGTTTACAGACCCTGCCTGAAAAATACTCTCACGTTTAGTTTTGGGTGATCAGGGTTAAAATATTTGTGGCTTTACAAAGCTGGACCTGCTGACGCCACAGCCGAGCCCTGTCTTGGGTGACATCCTGCAAATTACACAATTTAGAGAGCGCAGGAATATTCCAGGTCCCTTCCGACCCAGGCCACTGGATGTTCCTGTGATTTTTTGCAGGTATTTTACTACCTGAAGGAGCCCTACAAGCCCCCCTCGGGGAGGTTTAAGGAGAGAGTCACCTGGGATGGGAACATCGAGCGCAACGACGTTTCCATCATCATCTGGAACCTGCAGCCCAGCGACAACGGCACCTTCACCTGCCAGGTGACAAACTGGCCCGATGTCTACGGCACCATCGGGGAGGTGCGGCTGCGGGTGGTGCAGAAAGGTGAGAGGCCAAGAAACCCCTCCAGAGGTCGTGTGGATTTCACCAGAGCGGCCTCCTCCACATCTGGAGAAATTATGGGGGATAAGCGGTTAGAAACAATGAGGGGAAAAAAGGAGCCTGAGGAAAGGTTTTATTCACAGACACAGGATCCCAGCCTTGTTCCTCCTGCCTCATTCCTCTGTCTCTCCCCACGCAGTGAATTTCTCAGAGATCCATTTCCTGGCCGTGGCCATCGGATCTGCCTCTGTCCTGATGATCATCGTGGTGACAGCCGTGATCATCTGCCGGCAGCGTCGCCGGAAAGCGCGAGACAAGAGGCTGGAGGTGGCAGACACGGAGCTGTAAGGACACGGACACGGCGGGGAGGGAGGAAGAGGCTCCCGGGAGGGCTTGGCGAGTTTATCTCTAAGACCTGTCTGAATGATCAGCATGGCCCCTGCACGGAGCATCTGCAATGCAAAACTGCCAGCCCAATTAGAGATAATTGGCTGAGTGCCGGCAGAACAGAGCCCCGGGATGGGCGAGCTCCGGAGTCCTCGTTTGGCTCCTGCCCCTCTCGGTGGCTCCTCACCCAGAGGATGCAGCTGCTGCGGTGGTGGCACGCAGAGGACCCCCCTGTCCCCTGAGCTGTGGTCACCACACGTGTGGCACACTCTCCATCTCACCCTGGCTGTGCTGTGTGTGTGACTCAGGACTTCCTGATGCTCAGCATGACCCTGACTTGGGCTTTTTTTCTCCTTTTTTTTTCCCCCCTCCCATTTTTATAGCAGTAAGGAAAAGGAGAGCCTGAAGACAACGGAAGAAAAGGAACCCGTTCCATTGGAAGATTAAAGGTGTTTGCTGGTGTGCACAATGCAGGTACCCATCCAGACCTTCTCTAATTCATGACTCAGTGCTCCTGTGGACTCTCCAAGACAGATTCCCTCGGGGATTTCGAAGGAATCCATCACAGCCTCTTAAATGTACAAGAGATTCCTCCACCCTGGTGTTGAGGAGCATTTGCAGGAAAGCCATTGTCACTGCTTTCCATGGCATTGGTGCTTTGTAGGTGAAGAGGAATGAATTACTTCCCTTTTGTCCGTTTTGAATCTGCTTTTTTATTACTTTTAACTTTTATTGTTTTAAAATTGCTGCAGGAAGACTGGTACAGTTTCCATATTCACTGTCTTCGCTTAAGTGTGTCAGCAGAAATTTTACCCACACTTTCTGAGGCCAGCAGCTGCCTGTATTATTTTGGTTTTTGACAATAACCCTGAGTAATGCATGCTTGTTTTTCTTTCAACCTTTCTTCTCAGGTACTTCCAAAGCAGCTGGTGAAAGCTTGTAATTTGGGGTGTTAGAACAAAGCTGGGTCACAGACGCCCCACGCTGCCCGTGTGGTACCTCTGCCCAACCTGAAAATCTTGCACGGAGAGAGGGTGACTTTACATGAGCTGTGAATTCCCTTCAGTGGAGCAAAACAGGAGGAACTTGCCCCACGAACCACGAACTTTCCTTCATCTCCTCACCTGTGGAATGCGAGCGAGGCTCCTGTGGAAGATGAAAGTGCCAAGAGTGACTGGACGGAGGGCTGGGAGGTGTTGGAGCAGATGCACTCGTGCACCTTAGAAACCACAACGTGCCTTTGTGCTGCCCTGGTTTTATTCCCTGAGAATCCTCCCGGACACCCTGAGAAGGACGACTGGGCAGTGAGGGCTCAGCTGGTGCCACCAACAAACTGGAATCCCTTTTCTGTGTTAGATGGAATGAGTCAGAGCTGGGCAAAGCGTGCTGTTTGTTGTTAGGGTTAACTCTCGCCAGCCAGGGTGGTTTGCACGTCCATCCCCTGCAGCTTTGGGACACTCTGGGGGCTGAGTGGAATTTTCTGCCTGGACTCAGCAGCTCCCCTCCTATTCCCATTCCTCTCACTATCCCAGTGCTCCCCTCTGCTCCCCAAAACTGGACCCCACAGAGTTATAACAGTGTCTAACCAGCCCCAAATCAATGCTGTTACAGTATTTATCCAGCTCCAAATCAGAGCCTTGACCTGTCTGTTTGTAGAGTGGCTTTATGGCTTTATAACCTGTGATGTGCCAGCCACGATCCCTGGCTGTTCCCTGTCTGTCACCCGGTGTTTGTTTTCATTTTCACTCCCCTGTGTTGTAAATAAAGGCTGAGATATGTAAATAAATTGCCGAGAGCTGTTCTGGTGTGGAGGGGGGGTTGTGACCTGGGAGCCCCTGACACCTCAGAGGAGCAGATTTGCACTGTTCGTCCCCAAAATCGGGTTTGTTACCCTGAGTGTGACAAACCAATAATTAAATACTTCAGGGAGACGTCAGTCCTTGATTTCAGAGCAGCCCAAGCCTGGGTGCTCAGGGGTGTCCACAAATGCAGCACATCCCACTGGACTTTTACCACCATTATTCACACACAGAAATTCAGAGTTAATAACTTTCCAAGCACAGCCCCTCTCTGACTGTGAGTCATTAATTCCCACACAAGTTACGTCACCCCAGCCAACTCCTACCCCCGCTCAGGGCCAGGCTCTTCACCTGGCCAGGGTTTTTTTTTGAGCTGTAGGTGTGATTTTTTGTATTATAACCAAGAGAGTTCAGCTCTAGGATATAAAAACCTTGGGGGTTTTGCCCAGTTAGCGAGGTACACATGGACACACATCAATATTTTGATTTAACACATCCCCAGAATTTGGCAGTGCCAGGGTGTTTTAGGCTCAGGGCTGCAGCTGCTGCCCATTCCCATTCGCTCAAGTCGCCTTTTTTTGCTGATTGTGCTTGAAAATCTGTGAAAATCTCACAGCGAGGAACATCCTGACTTGAGATAATCCTGACACATTCCTCATTTTGCGGCAGCACCCAGGAAAAAAAAACCAAAAGGCGCAGCGAGCGGGCTGGCGGTGACAGGAGCCGCGCGGGGATTTGGGGACAACCGCGGTGGCCGTGCCGGGTCCGGGACCAGCGAAAGGTTCGGCGCGGCCGCCCAGGTGTGCCCAGATGTGCTCAGGTGTGCTCAGGTGTACCCAGGCGTACCCAGGAACCGCGGCCATTTCGGGGCTGCCCCGCCCTCACCTGCGCCAGGTGAGCGCCATGTTCCGGGGCTGAGCCCGGCCGGGATGCGGCGCCCAGGGCCGGCGGGGGCCCGCGGCCGCCTCCTCCTCCTCCTCCTCCCGCGGGGAGCTCTGCTGCTGCTGCTCGGTAACGGGGGCTGGGGGGGCCGGGATGGGATGGGATGGGATCGACGGGACGGGACCGGACGGGACGGGAGCGGCGCTGCCCCCGGTGCGCCGGGGGTCCCGAGTGGGAACCGGGCCGGGAGCGCTCGGGATGCGGCTGCGGGGACCGCGGATCCTCCCGGGGCGGTGGGAGGCTCGGGAAGCGTGGTCGGTACTCTGGGGGCGGTGGGAAGTTTAGGAAGAACCGTCCCGGGGCGGTGGAAGGCTCGGGAAGGGCCGTCCTGGGG
>VZTZ01008452.1:92871-178757 GCA_013400955.1 Drymodes brunneopygia | reverse complement strand
GAGCCCTGCAGATGTGGGGACAGGAGAACCCCATAGATTTGGGGACAGGAGCCCTGCAGATTTGGGGACAGGAGCCCTGCAGATGTAGGGACAGGTGAACCCCATAGATTTGGGGACAGGAGCCCTGCAGATGTGGGGACAGGAGAACCCCATAGATTTGGGGACAGGAGCCCTGCAGATGTGGGGACAGGAGAACCCCAAAGATTTGGGGACAGGAGCCCTGCAGATTTGGGGACAGGAGCTCTGCAGATTTGGGGACAGGCTCTTTCTGCCAGCCCTGTGTTTCTCATGAAAGGGCCACCAAGCTGTGCCCTGGGTCACCGATTGTCCCTGAGGCTCAGCCAAGCTGTGTCCACCTGTGTTCCAGGCCTGGCCTTCCAGCTGACCTCGGCAGCTCTGCTGTCCATCCTGGTGTTCCTCCCTTCCCTCCTGGTGGTCACTCTGCTGCTGGTGAGGATGGGCAGGAAATTCCGGCTGCAGAAGGAGAAAGGGAAATGTGGCTACAAGAAATCCTCCATCGAAGTGTCTGACGAGTAAGTGCTGGCTGCAGGCTGGAGCCTGCATTTCCACTCTGGGATGTTGGCACAGGCACCAGGGATGATTTCCCCACTCTCCCTTCAGCATGAGCTCACTGCAGTTCGGTCTCTGGGATCTGCTGCTCAGCCAGCAGGCAGAAAGCTTTGGGAAATCCCTGAGCTGGAGCACAAACCAAGCATTGCACATCCCCTTTTTGCTGTTGTTTGCGTGAGGAATGCCGTGGAACTGAAGCAGTTTTAGGGTTAGACACCATTTCACTTCTGTAATGAGGTTTATTTGAGCCTGAGTCAGAGGGATGTTTTGCATGGGTGAGCTTTGTGTGTTGCATTTTTGGGGTGAAGTCCCCACAACAACAAAATAATCAAAATAATGCTACCTGTGGTGGGCTGAGCAGAGATGCCAGGTATTGAAGGAGCCTTGGAGATTGAATTCCCTTCTGCTCAACTCCTTGCAGAACGATTTTTTTATTTACTGCAGTGTTTACTGGTGGTCTAAGATTTGCCAGCCGAAAAGCAACTTTTGTTTTAATCTTTGAGGCACTTGAGTGAAGCATCCACCTCCAAAATGAGGCACCTGGCAGCTCTCAGTCCTTTTGGCTTTGCTGGGCAGAGTCAAATCTTCCATTCCATGTGGTAAATCCAGAATTCACAGTCCAGAGGAGGCACTGGAATGTCTGGGGGGGAAAGTCCAACCTGATCCCGTGCTTTTCCTGCAGGCCTGAGCACCCAGACAGGGCTGGCTGCGGGGGGAAGCTCAAGGAGTGGTGCCTGAACTGTGTGGTAAGTGAAAGTTGGTGTTTTCATGGCGATTTTGCCAACTTGGGTGCTCAAAGGAGGTGCTAAGAGGAGCAGGGAGAGTGTCCCAACACCTCTGGGTGTCCCAAATGCCTCCTCGGGGCTCCCCAGCTCCAGGGAGTGCAGAGAGCTGCTGGTTGTACTGGTGGGGAAGCTCTCCTGAGATCCATCAAACTGATTTTCCACTTGGCTTGACTGGAATCAAAGCTGCCGTTCCAAGATGAAAAATCAGGCTTGAAGTTTCCTTCCAAATTTGCCCTAAACCAGGCCCAAGTGCCAGCAGCTGTGAGGTTTCTTTAGGGGCTCTGCAGGAGCAGTTTGGGGTTGGCAGGAAGGTGGGGAAGGCAGGCAGTGACCCCCCAGCCCCCCTGTGTTTTTGCAGAGGTGCTGGAGATCTTCCTCCTTTTTCACCCCGTTTTCATCACAGCAGGACATTGCCAAACCCTCGTGGTTTGTTGGTTTGTTTGTTTGTTTGTTTCCTGCCCTCTAATTCTGCTCCTTCCCTCCCCACCCCGGCAGCAGCTCCAGTTCATCGGGTGCCTGTGCTCCAGCTCCTGAGCGTGTTTGCCACCTGCTGCCCTTGTTTTGTGTCGGCCCTGTGTGCTGGAATCGTGTGGCACATTCCAGAATAATTCCCAATTTTCAGAGGCCTTTCATCCTTCCCGTGTCCCACGGAGCAGATTTACCTCAGGGGCACCTTTGCCTCTCATGAGCGCAGTCAGGACGGGAGTTAAGGAAGGGTTTAAATACGTCTTGCTTGATTCACTCTCTTAATGCCAGTGATTTAAAACACTTAAATCCTAAATGCCCCAGCCTTCAGACAGGCGTGTGCTGATGGCTCCTATTAGATCCGGGATGAAAAACAGGCAATTACGTAAGCTGTACATGAAATATTTACAGTTCTGCGTTCACACGGAGCTGCAGTGCCGGGAACAGGGTTTGGAGAGGGGCAGGGAGAAGGGAATTCCCTGTGCCAAAGGCAGAGTGGCCTAGGGAGAGGTGGAAGGGGCTGCTCCAGGTGATTTTCTGGGAATCAGGGAGGTGGGGAAGGATGGAGCCCCAGTTTGGTGAGGAAATGCTGTCGGGAAGAGGGAGATCTCAAAGGCTGAAAAATGTCCTCTCATCCTTTGGGAGGAGTCAAAGCAGAGCGATAAAATCCTGCTGCTTTCATGTGGAGCGTTCAGTCAGGGTTGAGCCTCTGCTGTCTGATACTGAAATATTTATCTGGGCAGGTCTGGGAGTGCTGCCCCACTCACCCCAACCATTCTGCATTTCTGAGGTTTCTCTAATGTGATTCTCTCTGCTTCAAATGTGACCAAACAATTAAAATTGCAAAGCCAATGGAAAATCTCTCCAGACTCGAGATGTCTGGTGCGCCAGTGAGATTTGCCTTGCAGAGCTGAGGAGTTTGGGGCAGCTCAGAGCTGCTCGTGGGGACACCATCAAACGAGAGCTGTGGCTAAAGCAACCATGGGGGTCTGAAAGTGGAGTTTGGCAGGGCTCAAAACCAATAATTTGTGCTGTGTCAGCATCGTGGTGCTGCACTGTCTGCTTCAGCCACAGCTGCTGCTTCTCCTAAAACACATTTCACATGTGGGTTACAGCATGGTGATTNAAGCCCCCTGGCTAGCTCAAGCACAGCAGCAATTTTTTGGGAAGCATTCAGGCTCTTTCCAGAAGCCCAGCCAGGCTCAGTATTTGGCTGAATTCATTACTTGATTCATTTCTTCTCACATAATCCCAGTTTCTTTCCATGTTCCCCCTGTAGGACACGGATGAAGAAGATCCATACTGAGGAAAGACCGAAGCTGTGGAAAAAGACAAAAATTCCAGCACTGAAAATCCTGGTTAGATCCTTGCAGAGGCTGCAGGAGAACCAGAGCTCACTGAAGGACGTGCTCTGCTCTCAGTGGATTTGGAAGAACAACCCTGATGGGATAATTCACTTCTCTTTAAGCACAAAACAACAATTTCCTAAAAATCTTTCTAATTTATTGCAGAAAAAAGAAAAAAAAATCTCTTGCCCTCAGATCTGCAGGGCCCACAGCAGCCTCAGTGCCTGCAGAGCCAACGTGCCTTGGTTTTCCTGCAAATTTTCTTTATTCCTTGGAATTTTCTGGCGACCTCTCTCCTTTCCTGAGCCCTGGAGACCCAACTCGTTGAAGCCAAGGCTGCTCCAGCTCTCTGGGCACTGCCAAGGTTTACCCTCAGGTTTTTCTGGAACATTCTGGCTCTCAGCAGTTTCATGAAGTTAAACCTGGCATCCTCTGACTTGGAGTGAAGAGAACCTACTGCTCTTGAAGTATTTTTTTGGTTTAATCAGCTGCACCACTGGGTACCTCTCCTTCTACTCGTAGAAGTGAAGCACAACTCATAGAAAGCTATTTTTTTTTTTCTCTTCTATTTTAAATCAGAAATGCAAATGGGGACTCTGTTTCTGGGGACACACAACCCCATCTACCTCAGCCACGGACTCAAGCACTGCCCAAAGCAATGTTCTGCTTGCAGTAGTTGTAAAGCTATTCCTTTTCTTTTAGGACCCATTTAGGGGAAATGGTTAATTTTGCATCATGACTTCCCCTTGAGGAAGGGCATTTCCTCTTTCACCAGCCTTGTCCAGCAATGAGTGGCAGAGAGCAGTGGAATTCACCCACTCAATCCCTAAAAAAGCTGCTTTCTTTCTCTATCAGTCAAATATTCTCCTTTTAGAGATGTTCTACAGGTTTATCATGCAATTACCAATAAAATGAATTATTCCATTCTGGGCTGTGGGTCTCTTTATTTAACTAAATGTAGCTGAACTGATGAAACTGCTGTTCTGAGGTGTAAGAATGGTCATGGGGTGATGGGTGAAGGGTTTTAGGGAGCAGATTTGACCCAAAATGGGACAAGGCACCAGGTCCCCCTTCAGCAGCTCTCAGCTGTGGTGGAGCTCTCACTGGGAAGTAGGTCAGCTGGAGATCTGTGCCTCCAGATAAAGAAATACATTTTTTTCTCCTGTCTAAAGCAATATTTGAAATGTTTGTCCTCCCTGGTGCCACAACATCTCTGTCAGCCAAACCTTCCCTGGGTCAGGCTGGTGGTGGGATGGAGCAGCCCAGGGGGGAAGTGGCTTTGCAGTTCCACTCTCAGCACTCACACAACTTCTCTGGGGAAACCAAGGGCTGGGTTTTGCTGTAAAAATGTTGGATTTCAGCTGTGGCTCCTCGGCCATGAGTCCTGGGCAAATATTCCTGGTGCAAAGCTGTGTCCTTGGAGCTGAGAATGGTGCTGAGCTTTCCCTTCCTCTGCCACCCATATGGAAATTGCTTGGTGCACCATCGAAGCCACTGATATTGGGATGGAGAGCAGTGTGAGACTGGACCTTTTCTTTTAGGACCCATGGAATAGAGAACAGTGTGAGACTGGAGTAGAGAGCAGGAGCTGCTCTGGTGTTTCCAGGAAAGAGGAAGGGAGAAAATGGTCTTTCAGAGCAGCCAGGGGAGGTTGCACCAGAGGCAAATCAGTGTCTGGTGTGAGTTTCAGGAGGAGGCAGCTGCCCGTGCTGTGCCAGGCAGCTCCAGGGGCCCTGGCAGCACCAGGAGGAAGGCACAGCCACAGCACTCGGTGCTGCTGCCACCTCCCTGGGACAAGATCTGTGTGCAACCAGCTCTGTGCCCCAAAAACAGAGCAGGAGGGAGCACAGGGTGTGTGCAGGAATCTCTGTGTCCTGCACTGGTCATCGTGAGTGGTCAGGCCAGTCCCTCACGCTGAGCTGAGCCCCAGTTGGTGCCTGTGAGGAGCCTCTGGAGCTGCCCCATCACCTCTCTCAGTCAGAGGCATCTGCAGCTGGGTTCCCTCCTCTGCTGCACATCCTAATTTTGTTGTTCTCCTTCCTCTTGCGTGTGAAAGCAGCCACCACCACCAGACTGAGGGAGGGAAGCAAAGGAACGTCTTGTACGTTCAACCTTGAGATGATTTAGCAACTGATTCAGCTACTCTGAATCAGTCACTGAAGAACCCTTCCTGCAGGACAAGCTGCCTTCTCCAGGCCACACCAGGTGAGCATTTTCTGCTGTAATATTTATTTCTGGATTTTTTTTTTCATTGGTTTTTCCTGAGAAAGAGAACCAGGGGAGCAGGAGTGCTGGCAAAAGCAGAGGATGCCATGTGCGAAAGCAGGGAGATGTGAAGGCCACGTGGTGCCTGTGCCCTTTTCCCCTCAGTCTCTTTGGGAAAGGTGATTTGGATGTGTCAGCACTGGCACACCCAGAGCTGCCTGGTGAGTGGGTGCTGGCTCCAGCTGGAGCCTCTCACTGCTGGGTGTCCCTGCAAAAATATTTCCCCAGCCAGAGCCAGAAACCCTTCCCAAAAACAGGGCAAGAAATCCAGCAAGCCAAATAAGGCCCTCAGCCCCAGCAGCTCAACTTCAATGAGTTTTTGGAGGTTCTGGGTATGGAAATCTCAGCTTTCTGCTGCTGGGAGCTGCTTTTTGAGCTGGCTGCTGCAGGGAGGTGGTCCTGGGAAGGGGCAGGTTTTGGCAGTGTCTCTGGGAAGGTGGGATGCTGTGCCTGCTGCCCTGAGCTGTGCTGGGCCCTGGGGCTGAGCTGCACTCCTGTTTGTAGGTCGGGTGTGCAGCAAAGTGTGTCAGGGCAGAGCTGCAGAGAGCACAGCAAATCACACCAACACCCAGCCCCAGAGGGGTCCTGTGCTCTCAGAGGCAGAGGGGAGAGGATTCCACGAGGTTTGCTGCCACTTCTCAGGGTTTTCTCTTTCTGGAAAGGGCAGGGTGATGAAGGCACAAAGCTGCAGTGACTTTCTCAGCCTAGAACTGATCCCAGGGTCCCCAGCAGCTGATTCTGGGCCTGGGATCCCTGTCTGAGCCTCTCACTTGCACGACGGAGCAAAAAGAGAGAAGCTGCCAAAATGCCAGCGATGATTCAGCTCTGGACTTTCTATTTAATTTCTGCAGTATTGGAAAACGTGTGCTGGTAATGGCAGCCTCATTTCCAGCCTCACATGGGGGTTCTCTGGGCAGGAGAGCTGCTCTCAGTATCTTCAGTAAGTCTTGAATGGCCACAGCTGGGATTCACTGAGCAAGGACAGGGCAGCAGGGTGCTGAATCCTCCCTTCCTTTGGGCACCGGCTGGCACATCCCTGCTGGTGACAGCCACTCCTTCCTGGGCTGCAGGATAAATCCACCATGTGCAGAAAGGAGATGTCAGCTCTCCTCTGAGAGATGTGGAGCAGGTCAAGCTGAATGCAGGGGCGAAATGTGGCAGTGCTCCAGCAGAGCCTCTCCCCCTGGGCAGCACCCAGGGGCAAGGATTTACATCTGGAGTAAGGGGGGGTCTGTGTTTTAGGACCAAACTTCTCTGAATCTGTCACATTAAAAACATCTGATTGCTTTGGGAGCAGAGTGTGCACCTGTGAGCATCTCAGCTCAGTTGTCAGAGGCTCGACCCCCAAACCACCAGAAAGTTTCGTCACGGAGGGAAAACATGAAGGGGTTTAGATGAGAGCTCTGCTCTCTGCCCTCTGTGCTGAGCTGACTTCCAGCCTCCCAACCTCTGGCTGCACACCGGAGTCTTCCTCTGACCTTGAGCTGGCTGCCAGCCCTTGTCCTGCCCCAGGGGACACTGGAGCATGTGTCACCTCTGCTGTTCTTTTCAGAGTGAGATGAAGGTGCTGCTGAGCCTGACCCTGCTGCTGACATGGCTGGGTAAGCTCTACGTTTTATTTCCCTGTGCTTTCCCCTCTGCCTTTGCTCTGAGACCCATCAGTTCCTCTCCTGCTATGGTGAGAACCCCCTGGAGCCGCTCCTGTCCTGGGTGCCAGTCCCTCCTGTGGCCCTGCGTGTGCTGCCTGTAGCCTTCCTGCTGCCCTCCCCTTTGTACAGGCTGCAAACTGCACTGGCATCCCTGGACGTGCCCTGTGTTGAGGCTCCAAGGCTTTGAAAGCAGCAGAACTGCTTCCCCAAGCCTAAACACAGGGAGAGGTTTCCAAGGTATTGATTCTGGCTCTGCTCGAGGCACGCAGCTCCCTTGGCCTCCTCCGCTGGCAAATATTTGTCATTTTCAGCTCCTCAGCTGGTCAAGACCAACAGAACTCGTTTGAGAAGCTGCAGCGCTTTGCATTCATTATTTACAGGGCTTCAGACAAACACTTGGTGCTTGGCCAGGGCCCAGCCCTGGGTGGTTGTGGACGGGATGAGCAGTGGCTCAGCCATGAGGACGAGCCTACCTGTCTGAGCAGCTCCCCGCTGAATCAGCTCCGAGCAAACAGCAGCCCGAGCCTCAGCCTCCCCTTGCAGTGCCACTGCAGGCTGAGCTAGGTGGGGGTTGAGGAGCTCCCGTGATGTTTTCTGCCCCACTCATTTCAGAGAATTGTTTAGATCGGGGAAGACCTTTCATCCCCTTCCTGCCGCAGCCCAACGAGCCGGCAGCTGCTCCGTGCTGATTTTGTCAGCTCCGTGCTCTTTGATGTTCCCCTGGTTCCCTGTTTTCCCCACTGTCCAGCTTCTCTAGAAAGCCCAAGCTGTGTTTATGTGGCCAGACAAGTACAAGCCCAGGTCTGGAGCCCATGAGCAAAGGGGAAGGAAGCCAAATGGGCAGCGAGGGAGGAACTGAAATTCCTGTGAAGGGCTTGAATTGCCCCTGGGCCTGGTACAGATGAGAGCAGCACAGGTTCTCCCGGCCCGTGAGTCACAGCCTGGGAGCTGCGGGCTGTGGCTCCGAGGCGTGGAGGGCAGGGGTTGTGCTTCCCAACTCCCCTTCGGCTGGATCACACGGCGCTGCGGCGGCGGGAGGATGTGCTGCCCCACATCCCGGGCACGCCAGGAGCAGGGGTCAGGCACGGGCTTGGCCTCTGGAGCGGTCAGGGCCGTGAGCCCCGGGCTTCCCTGGGGAGGAGACAGCGATGGGGACAGGCAGGCTGCAGCTGGCCGTGCTCCCCGGGCTCATCCTGCTGTCCCTGTCCCCGGCAGAGCGGTGCAGCGGGGCCGCCGGGGTGTTCATGGAGCCGCAGCTCCGAGCTAGGGCTGGGGACTCGGTGCTGCTGCGCTGCCTCTTCCTGGACCCCGACAGCAGGGGATGGACCCTGCTCAAGGTGGACTGGCTGCACAGGGCAGGAGCTGGCACTCAGGTGGGTGACAGGGGTGGCAGGAGAGGGGACACGGGGGCTGATGGCAGGGGAGGGAGAGAAAGGCAGCAGTGGGGAAGCTGTGGGGAAGCCCACCCGCTATCCCCAGGCCATGAGGAGAGGAAGTTTCCATGAGAGGAAGAAGGGTCCCCGTGTGAGGACAGGACACCCCCGCACGGCCCCGCAGCACCGGGGAAGCGCCTGCAGCTCTGGGCGCTGCATCCCGGGGCTTTCCCGGAGAGTGCCGGGCTCTGTGCGACGAGAACAACCCGCGGGACAGGCCGGGACTGTGAACTGAGGGCTCCTGAGCAGGGACAGGCACCTGACATCCTCCACCTGACGCCACCTGTGCCCCGGCAGGAGGAGATGGTGTTTTTTTACTACAGCAACCACGGCGTGTCCGTGGGCCGCTTCAAGAGCCGGGTGCAGTGGCAGGGGAACATCTCCCGCTGGGACGGCTCCATCCGCCTGCGGGACGTGCGAGTCAACGACAGCGGCACCTACGAGTGCGAGCTGCGGCTGCTGCAGAACAGCAGCGTCTTCAAGAGCCAGACCGTGCTGCTCGTCAGCCCCGTGGAGCCGAGAGGTGCGTGCCCTGCCCTGCGGCTGCTCCCGGAGCTGTCCCCGCGGCTCTGGGGGTGCCCGCGGTGCCATCTCCTTGCCTTGGTGTCTCCCCGGCAGTGCGAGAAGCACCGGGTGCCGAGGATGCCGTGCCCACGAGAGACTCCGGGTTCTGGCCGGCCGTGGTGGGCTGTGGCTGCGTGGCCGTGGTGGTGGCGTTCCTGGCCGGGCTCTGCGTGAGGAAGAGGTACCAGCGCTGGCTCGGGGGTTACGGGGGCCCTCCTGTGCCACCCTCCCTGGGCAAGTTGTGCCCTGATGTTCTCAGGTGTGAGGGCCCAGCTCCCCAGGTGTGGGGTGCAGCCTCCTGCTGCCATCTAGTGTCACCCTGGCCTGGCCGGTGTCCCCTGGGCTACCGAACCCCCCGGGCTGCGCCAGCAGCAGGGATGGCCTGGCCCAGACATGTGCAAAGGGATGTCAGTGTCCCGGGAGAGGGAGGGAGGGACAGGAGGAGCGGGCGATGCTCCTCGCTGCAGGTGACACTGCTGCCGCCTCCCCTCAAGGTTTACAACCATCACAGCCCTGGAGAGGATGGAGAAGAGCAGCAGCAAGAGCAAAGCAGAGGTGAGAGCTGAGGCTGGAGGGGTCACTGGGGTGGGGTGTGCGGGCTCAGGGCTGGGGAGGCCGAGGGAGGGGATCCCACACTGCCCAGACACGAGGGGCCATTTGCTGGCTCACTCCAACCATGGCTCTTGTTGCCTGTCCTGTAACTGGGGTCAGGCAGCCCCTGAATGTTTGGGAGCTGCTCGGCTCCAAACACCCTGACCTGCCCCTCGCAGGAAGCAATTTATTCCTCAATCCCTGGAGCTGAGGTGCCCAAGGCTGAGCAGGAAGCAAAGAAGAAGAGGAGAGCTGAGGACACCTACATAACCATGGTGAGGATCCCCACATCCCTGCCCCCCTTGCCAGGGTCACAGCATCCAGGATGTCCCTGTGCCAGGCAGCAGCATCCTGTGCCCCCTGCCCTCTGCAAACACACCCTGGTACCCGTGGTGAGGCTCACACCGTGTCCCCTGCTCCCTGCAGCACCCATCTCACTGCCGGGACAACGGCGTCTACGTGGAGCTGGCCAAGAGGGAGATCCCGTCGGAATGGATGGCAGAGGGGACTCGGGGGGGTGCACAGGAGCCCCACAGCAGGCCAGAGGAGGCACTTCCCCGGCCTCCAGAGCGGCAGAAATAGCTGTGCTGTTCTGTGGGATGGCAGCCCCTCGTCCAGGTGTGTCCAAGACACCTTTGTCCCTCTGAGGACTGAGAACTGCTGACTCGTCGCTGTGTGCTCCGTGCCAGGGCACTGCTGGGGCACAGCCCACCCCGGCTGTCTGCAGGGCACCAGGGGACACCTGTCCCGCCAACCTTTGCCCCCGGGACTCTGGAGAGAGGAGCTCCTGCTCCAGCTTTGATCCTGGCCCAGGATAAGGATCTCTGAGGGGGGGAGATGCAGCGGGAGCCGTCACTGTAATTTTATGTAGATAATAAAACTCGGGGAGTCTTCCCTGATGCTGTCTTCGTTTTACCTCCTGTCTAAGCATGTGATGTCCAAATGTGCCAAAATCTGCCTGGCCCAGGGCCTGGGAGTCCCTGCACCCACTTGCAGCCTTGCACGGGACACCTGCCAGCACAGGGCAGCAAAGCCAAACGGGACAAAAAAGGGATCCCTTGGCAGCAGGATGGGGACGGAGGGATGCAGCACAGAGCCCGCGGGCAGTGGAGTCCCCACGTGTGTCCCCTGGCCACGGGCGAGCAGCCGGGTGCCGGGCAGCGCTGACCGGGGACAGCCCGGCCACCCCTCCCGAGCCTCCGGGGCAGCGCCTGGGCGGGCGCTGGCGCTGCTCCCGCTCTATCTCTGGGTGCTGGGCGCTATCTCTGGGTGTCGGGCGCTATCTATAGATGTTTGACACCTCCAGGTGCGGAGGGAGCCGGGACCCTCCACCTCCCACCGCTGCCGGCTCACTGCAGCGCCGCGCTGCGCTCCTTGGTTCTCGTTGACACCCTGCTCTCTTTTCCCGCAGGCAGCCGCCGGCACGGGCTTTAGGAGGAGCCAGCCCCCGGAGATGGATTTTGGGGGGGCCGGGAGGGTCGCACAGGGCATTTGTAGGGTCGTGGGAGGCATGGCAGCAGAGCAGAGAGGGATTTGCCTGTCCAGGACGGGTGGGAAATGCTGTGTGTGCAGGGAGTGTTTGCTGAGCGGGGGTGCTGGGACACGGCCGTGCCCTCTCTGGTGGCTGTCCTGCTTCCCCTCCCGGCTCTGGTCAGGCAGCAGAGCCCCTCTGCATCCCCGCTGCCTCCTTGCTGCCCTCCTGCTGCCCCCGCCCTGCCTCCCCCGGGCTCTGCTGCACAGGAACCAAGCTGTGCCCTGGCTCTGGGGCATCCCTCGCCTGTCCCCCCTCAGTGATGCTGTCCCAGCAAACGCCACCACCCCGTGTCCCGGGGCCTGAGCAGCTCTGTCACTGCCTCTCTGCTCTCCGGGAGGCCGTGCCTTGTCTTTCCTGCACCCATTTCTGCAGCCAGGATCCAGGTTTGGAGCCCAGGGCCCAAAGGTTTCCCTGACCGATGGTGCAAAGGGGACCAAAGACTTTCTCCAGCCCTGTTCCTGCTGGGCAGAGCCTCCCCATCCCAAGGCTGGCTGAGGGGAGCTGTTATCCTGGGGGAAGATGTTGAAGGAGCCTCCAGCGCAGTCTGGCAGCCCTGGGAGGCGATGGAGCTGTCCAGGAGCGGGCAGGTGACCGGGAGCACCTGGACCTGCCGCAGCCCACCTGGGCCATCCCGGCTGGGCTGCTCGGGCCCCTCTGCTCTTCCCAGCCTGGAGCAGCCCCTCCGCTCTGTTCCTGCCTCCAGGAGAGCATTCCCGACCCTTCTGGGCCCCGCTGGGCTCTCCAGAACGGGAACTGCTGCTGGGGATGGTGTGAGCGGGGCTGGCCGCCAGCCTCCAGAGGGGCACGGGGGGTCACACCTGCATGTCCCCACTGCCCCCGGGGGGCTGGAACCCACCGTGTGCCACAGCCCCTGCACAGAGCGGGGAGCCGGCAGTGCCAGGAGCTGTCGCCTGCAGTTCAGGGGAAAATTTTTCCGCCCTCCCACTCCGGCGGCTGCAATCCACCAACCACAACATTTACTGCTTTTTTTCGCCCCAGCACCGCTCCAGCCATATTGGGCTGTGGGGAGAAAGCGGCTCTAATGTTCTATGTCACCTGCAAATAACCCGGGCGTTCGAAAAAGCACCTCCACCACCTCCACCACCCACACCAACACCACGTCCTCTCCACACACAAAAGTCCGGCAAAATGAGCCCGGAAGCCTGGCTCCCGCAGCCCACCTTGCTCCTCACTGGCCTCACCTTGCTCCTCTCGCTGGGTAAGTGTCGGCTTGAGCCCCCTTGCATGTGCCCAGCTGGGGAGACACCCGTGCCCCCCGGCCAGGAGCCCCCTGCCCGTGTGCCAGCCCCGGGAAGCGCCGTGCCGCAGGGATGGGGACGGAGGTGGTCTGGCGTGCACTCCTGCCGAGTGTCACCAGCCAGGGTGACCTGCTTTCGGGCGGGGTGGGGGCTACGGTGCCACTGCATCCTCTCCTGAAAACGCCCTGCATCCTGCTCGCTGGGGGCCGAGCACAGAGCCCTTTGCATGGCAGGCAGAGGAGCGGGCTGGCGTGGGGACAGGTGCTGGGGCAGGTGGGCTGTGCTGCCTTGTGGCTGTCCTTTGGGGCGCTGGCAGGTGGGCTGTGCTGGCTTGNGCAGCAGCAGCAGCAGCGCTGTGTCAGCAGCCCCGCGGCCGCATCGATCGCGGCCGGGAACGGGAACAGCTCCGCTCCTTTGAAGTGCTGCCCCGGAGCTCCTGATGGGCTGCTTTTCCCCGAGGAGAGAGAGTCTGGGAAAGGAGGATACAAACCCCAGCCAGGGCTGCTGGAGAGGCTGCTGTAACCGTACCCCCCCAGGCCGGGTGCAGCGTGACGGAGCGTTCAGGAGCCTGCGCAGCGCTGCAGGACACGGCCTGGATGGGCCCAGGGGTTTTGGGGGTTTTTTTCCCCACCTCTGTTGTCCCCCAGGGCTGAGTGCCCGGGCAGTAGCAAAGTTTGGACCCGCACATACGGATGCTGCCAGGCCGTGGTGTCCCTGCTTGGGGTGACAGGTTTGCTGCTGGTGGCACCTCATCCCTGTGTAGAGCCCTGAGGACAGGGGACAAGGCCGTGTCACCCACCTGGAGGCACACAGGGCATCGTGTGAGGGGCACTCAGTCAGTGCTTCCATGCAGGGATCCCCTCCAACCATTCCTGCTGGGACAGGCCAGCTCCTGGCTCTTCTCTCCCATCCCTGCAAGGTTTTCTGGGAGGTATCCAAGGTGGTGGCTGCCACAGGGCAGCGAGGCTGCGGCACTGGCTTGGGACACTTCTTCCTGCCTTGGGTGCTGTGCCCATCCCAGTGTCCCTGAGCCCCGTGGGAGCCCTCCCTGCACTGGGACTGGATGGAGGTTGTTCCCCACAGCTGCCAGCACAGCAAGGAGCTGTCCCCAGGGCTTGGCCACACGCAAGGGCACCGCTCTGCCCCCAGGGAGCTTCAGGGCGCTGCTGGTTCACACCTCACAGCGGGACCTGGGGCTGGCACAGCCGCACCTGCAGCTTGGGAGAGGCTCTGGTCCCTGGCTGCAGAGCCTGGCCCCTTTCCTGCCCTGCTTGCAGGCGGAGCGCAGCGGCCAGCGGAGCAGCCCTGACATGCGCCCAGCTTGGCCTCGGCAAGAAGGTTTGAGAGCAAAGAGCAGCAGCCCAAGGGGAGAGGTGAGGTGATCATGAAAGCACCTGGTGGCAGTGTCACTGTCCCTGCCCTGTAGGGTATCACGGCCCCCCAGAACACTCCAGTCCCTGTCAGGGCTCGCTGTCCCCGTGTCCCTGTGCTTCTCAGGGCTTGGCCTCGTGCTTGCAGCCAGCTTGGCTGCACAGGAGCCTGTCCCCCTTGCCTGGCCTGGGACAGGCGCTGGATGCAGGCGCTGCGTTTGGGTGCTGCTGAGGGGAGCTGCAGGGCAGGAGTGGAGGAGGGAGCAGGGCACAGACAGCCCATCCCTGCCCACTCCCCAGGTGGGTCCTGCCCTGCCAGCTGCACCAGGTAATGCCCCTGTTTCTCAGCAAGGCCGGGGAGCAGGGACTGGCCTTGTTCCCCCAGCAGCGACCAAGATCTTGCTCTGGCTATTCCCAGCTGGAGAATCCTTGCGTGGGCACTGCTGGCAGGGGGAAGCATCTGCATCCCCCCCGGGGCCGGCCCTGGCAGATCCCAGCCCTCGCTGCCGCGGCTGTGCCCTGCTGGGAACGAAATGTGATGAGCGCAGCCATAAATTGCCGTGTGGCGGTGGCGCCGGGCCCCCCGTGCTGACGCTGCAGCCTCGCACAGCGCCATCGATCCCGCAGCAGCAGCGGCACAGCCTCGGGGGACAGCCGCGGGCAGGGCTGGCCTGCAGGCAGCGCCATCAGCACCGGGGCTGGCACAGGAGGGTCACCAGCCCTGGCAGAGCAGGGATGATGCTCTTCCTGTCCAGCCCAGGGACGGTGCCAGGGATGGGGCTGCTCCCCTTGCTCCCGCTGGGCAGGGAAATTCTGCTCCTGGCTGGATGCAGAGTGTGTGGATGTGCCTGGAAGGCAATGCCAGGCCCCAGGGAGAGCTCTGTGCAGGCAGGGCAGCATGGGGATATGGGCTCAGCTGCCAGGATGGCTGCCTGTGACACCCCCCACCCTAATTCATCTGCATTCGGCAGCACCCCCGGGGCTGGGCATGGAGGTCATGGCCCCTGCCACCATCAATGCCTTGAACGGCTCCTCTGTGAAGCTCTCCTGCACCTTCAACTCCTGCTACAAGGTGGAGAACAAGCAGTTTTCCCTCAACTGGACGTACCAGGAGTGCAGTAACTGCTCGGAGGAGCTGGTGAGTCTCGCTGGGGACCTGCTGGGGGTCCCAGGGCCGGCCCAAAGGGTGTTCCTTGGGGTTTCTGACAGGGCAGCATGTGCGGGGAGGGGGTGCCTGGCTGGGAAATGAGCCCTTGGGGTGCCGAACGCTGCCTCACCTGCTGTCCCCGCGGCTGCCCAGTTCCTGCAGTTCCGCACGAAGATCATGAACAAGCAGCTGGACCGCTTCGGGAACCGCGTGGAGTTCACCGGCAACCCCGCCAAGAACGACGTGTCCTTCACCCTCAAAAACGTGCAGCTGGAGGACGAGGGCACCTACAACTGCTACGTCCTGAACCCCCCGGACCGGCACCGGGGCCACGGCAAGATCAGCCTGAAGGTGCTCACCAAAGGTCAGTGCTCCCAAAAGGTTTTCTCCCAGAGCCCTGCGCGTTCCCAGCCGGACACTGCGCGCCCTGAGCCCGTGCCCTGTGTCCCCAGAGCCCCCGAAGCACGACTCGACGGTGGCCGTGATCGTGGGCGCCTCCGTGGGCGGCTTCTTGGCCGTGGTGATCCTGGTGCTGATGGTGGTGAAGTGCGTGCGCCGGAAAAAGCAGCAGAGGCTCAACACGGACGACCAGAAGACGGAGGAGGAAGGGAAGACGGACGGCGAAGGCAACCCGGATGAGGGCACCAAGTAACGCCCCCCTGCCCGCCCCTCCCTCCTCTCCCCTGTACAGCGTGACCCTCTTGATGTGCTTCCCAGAGCAAGGATTTCTGTCTCCCCAGAGCATCCCTCCTTCCATCCAAACACCCAACCCAGCCTGGAGCAGGGCGCAGAGAGAAGGTCCCGGAGCCTGGCTGTGCTGGGCAGGGCTGGGGAGGGGGGGCTGCAGCCCCTGAGGCTGAGCTGGGACCAGCCTGTCCCCTGCTCTGAGGGCCAGAGAGTCGTGAGGAGGTGCTGAGGACAGGCTGGGGTGGGTGAGGGGGGACCTGTGCAGTCCCCACACACGGAGGGACTGGAGCAGGGGGTGCCAGGAGGGGCAGAGGGGTCTGGGCAGCCCCGTGCCCCATTGTCTGCTCTCTGTCCCAGTAGAGAAATGAGAGCAGGGGTCAGCAGTCTGCCCTTGGGGTCACGGCTCATCCCGAGGTGTTCCTGCTGTGCCTGGGCCACTGGCACTGGTGTTCCCACCCCGAGGGATCCCAATAGCTGCCAGTCTCCTCCTTGCAAGCTCGTGCTCCTCAGGGACTGTCCCAGACTGCTCAGAAGTCAGTGGCCAAGGCCATGAGCCCAGCCAGTGTCTTGGAGCTTTGGAACCATTGATGGCTCTTGGTGTGCAAGGGATGGACCCTTCTGCCTCTCGGGCTGTTTTTGGGTCTGAGCAGCTCAGGCCAAGGTGTTGGGCTGACTTTTTAGTGCTCATTTCTTTCTTGGGGAGGGTGATTGTGATGGAAAACGTCCTACTGATGTGTCAAGCTGAGGTGATGGGGAGGCTACTGGGGACAAAGAGCTGCTGAAAGGAAGGGGAGCTTCTGGGCACTTGCTGGGAAGGACTGGGCACAACAGCAGGCCCGGAGTTAGGAGAGCTCTGTCACCCTGTGATGCTGAGACTGCCTCCTCCAGCCTCCCTGCAGAGCACTGCACACTGTAACTGCCATGGCAATGCACTGCCAGCGTGCCCAGCCCCATGTGCCACCTGTGTCACCTGGCAGGTGAGCTGTGCTGGCTGCAGCACCAGGGGTTCAGGCAGGGAACGACCCGGGGCAGTGTCCCCTGTGGCACCAGGCCTGATCTTTTCTTCTCCCGTGGCTGCCAGGAGGGGGACAGAGCACGGAGACACAGGGGACACTGCCCAGGGCCAGGGGATGGAGGTCCCACCACCCACGAGCAGCACTGCCAGGGGAGAAGGGACATCTTTGCAGTGTCCCCGTGCAGAGAAGGGACACCTTCGCCACGTCCCTGTGCAGGTGCCACCCCGGCAATGCCATCAGGCCCCAGGGGTGGCAGGCCAGCTGTGCCCTCCCTGCTCTGCCCCATCGCTTTCCACCCCGGCCCCACGTGCCCTGTCCATCCCACTCGACCCCGCTGGGCTCCACGCTGCTCCCCTCCCATCCGCAGCAGGAATGTGCCGTGTCCCACGCGTGGCTCCCTTCCCCTGGGCCGTGCTGCCCGGGGAGGGCCGGGCTGTCCCCGCACCCCCGCACAGTGCCAGCGGCGCCCGGTGCCGCAGGGCTCCCGCACCGCCTTCTGCCGGAGCCGGGCTGTCCCCGGCTCCTGCTGGGACTGAGCCAGCGCCTCGGGGGCACGGAGGCCTCCGAGCGTTGCACATGACCAGTCTTGCATCTGCCTTTCATTTCTTTTCGTGCACTATCCTTGGATTGCAACTTGCCAATGCATCTGTCTGTACACAGCTGTACACAGCAGAGAGCCAACAAATACAGATCTGTACACACAGGAGGGGCTGCTCTGGGTCGTGCTGTGGCCTCGGCTGTGCGCCTTCCCCTGGGCTCCTCTTGCCAAGCACTCTGCCGAGTGTGGGATGTTTTTATTGCTCTTTGTACAGTCAAACAAACAAAAGAACAACAAAACACCGACTTCGCCCTCGATGCTTTTGTGCCGCTGCCTGGAGGGGCAGGGCAGGTCCCTCATCTGCTCTGCCCGGGGGGATGAGCCCGCTCCGGAGCGGAGCTTGGTCCTGCTGAGGTGCTTTGGGTGCCGAGGGAGCCCAGGGCACGCTGTGTGTCCGCAGCTCTGTCCCTGGGAGCTGCCACGCAGCCAGGGCAGTGCTGGGAGTGGGAGCGTGGCCAGTGCTGCCCCAGCCTCCCCACACGGAGATTTCAGGGGTGCTCCACACCCACTGTGGGGCCTCCAGTGCCCTGTCATCTTCTCCACCAGTGCTTCTCAGAGAGCTGCTTGATGATTGATGGCTGCTCATGGCAGGTAAGGCTCGGCAGGCTCCAGCAGAGCCCGGGGCACGCACCGGGTGATGGACACCCGTAACCGGCTGTTCTCCCAGCCCAGCAACGCCGTGGGGATGCTCCGGAGCAGCACGACACAACTGGGGCACAGTTAATAGGCACATCCATCAGCTCACCCACCGTGGAGACACGAGGGAAGCTCTGACAGCCGCCCTGCACCGCGCCTCTCCCTGCTGCCCTTCACCCGGGGCCGCCGAGCGCCGGCGCATCCCAATTCCTCACACGAGCAGGGTCTGGCCACACACAGCTCCGAGGCACGGCCACCACCTCTTTCCCACCTTCCAGCCCTGCCTTGCCCCCTCCCCAGCCCCCTCCTCGCTCAGCCCACCACTGTTCCCAGCAGCAGTGCCAGTGGGATGAGCTCTCCCAGTGTCCCCGTCCCTGCCTGCCCGGACACTGCGCCTCGGACACCTCAGCGTGGGGTCAGCGCTGCGGAAAACTCCCAGCTCCTCATGGCACCTCTCCCTCCCTGAGGAAGGGCACCCAAATCACCTCCACTGTCCTGCTGACACAGTCCTGCGGCGCTGGGGGTGCAGCCAATCGATCCCTGGCCCGTGGCAGGGAACAACTTTGCCATGCAGGGAGGAGCAGCTCTCCCGGGGAGGACGTGGGGTTGTCCTCACTCAGCTTCGGGGGGTCGAATGCAGCCGTGGGCAGAGGGGATGGGGGACCCCTTGGCACTTTCGGGATACTTCTTAGAGTGTTGCTGGCAAAAAAACTCGAGGAGAGCAGTGGGATCACAGAGGAGACCCCGCGGGACACAACAAGGGTGAGTTCTCACTGCAGAAACCTCCCAGCACTGGGGCTTCACAGATTCTCCAGAACCAGGGACATTCCCTGTTACAGAGCACTAAAATTCCCTTGGGCCAGGTGGGATTACAGGTGTTAAAGAGCAAGGGAGGGGTGGGAGGTGACAGAGACCTCTGCCTGATCCTGTGCAGAGTCACAGGGCATTGCTGGGGTGTCTCGGGGAGAGTCCAGAGCCACCGTCCCTGCAATGCTGCCCTGGTGCTGGGGCCGGGAAGTAAAGAGGGGACACTTGGAAAGGGAACAGCCTGGGGCAGTGAGCTCCGGGGCACTGAGGGGTGTGAAGGGCAGCTCTGTGGGGACAGAATAGAGAGGGTTCGGTGGAGGTGGCCTCGGGCTGTGCCGGGTCAGGAACAAACTTTCTCCTGGGATACAGCAGGGTTGCCTCAGCCATCCTTGCAGATGCTCTGCAGTGGCTGCCGGGGGACACGGCCGCTCTTCCCCTGCGTGTTTCAGGGGCCCGTGGAAGGGGGTGAGGAACCTGTGCGCTCCGGAGGGCAGGGGGCTCTGCGGGCGGGGGCGAGCAGGCAGCGGCAGCGCTGGCAGGGAGAGGGGAAAGCAACGCTCCGAGGGAGAGCTGCAGGCAGCCGAGAGCTGGAATGACAGAAGCAGCCAGGTACTCACCCGCAGTCTGTGCCTGGGACCGCTCGCTCAGCTCCCAGCCCGGCGAGTCCCTCCCCGCCAGGACAGTCCTGCAGAGCCGGATCCCTGCGGTGCCTCCCGCCCACTGCCAGCTGCCGGGATGCCAGGCCACCTTGTCTTTTAAAGGTCACAGCCAGAGGACCTTGCAGTAAATATAAGGTGTTGATGGGAAGCTCAGTTCCAGCGCTGCCACCTCCTCCTCCTCCCCCTCCATCGGCAGGAGGGCTCTGCCTGCTCCGGGTCCGGGAGCACAGCATCGTCTGCCTCGGGGAGTTTTGGGAGGAGGCTGGGACCGTCCTCCTGGGGCAGCCCCTGGCAGGATGCTCCAGGGCAGCCGGGGCCAGCGCTGCGCCTGCTGCATTGAGCTGGGAGCTGCAGCCCAACTGCTCTGCTCAGCCCTACCTGCTCGGTGCCCACGTGGAGGGAGGCAGGAGCCCTCCTCTCAGAGCAGCAGCCTGGCATTTTAACCCTCCCCACTCCGCCAGCGCAAGGTGAGAGGGACTGAGGGTGCACAGGCAGTCCCTCTGCCCCCCCGTCAGGCTGTGAGCCAGCTGGCAGCACCCCTGAGCCCTCCTTCCTGTCCCCCCGGGAGGTGACAGTGTCCGAGCTCAGGGTGCTCTCCTTCCCTGAAACCAGACGCAGCAGCCTGGTGCTGGACTCAGCAGAACAGGTTTCCGCTGAGCCGCAGGAATCCCGGATCCCACGCTGGACACCTGTGTCCGGCCGAAATGCCAGGGCCAGCTGCTGCCCGTGCCCTTCCCGGCCACGGCACCGGCCGGGCTGGGGGACAGCGGAGCCAGGCCCGCGGCAGTGGCAGATGTCTCACGGGATCACTCGGCCGAGGAGACCGGCTGGAGCTGCCAAGTGTTACAGCTCCATCAGGCGCTGGTGACAGCCAGCATCCCGCTCCCAGCCCTGGGGCTGCGTGGGCACGGCTGCCCCGGGCGTGCAGGGGAGCGGGCAGGGCAGGGGGATGCCAGGCTGTCACTCTGCGGGGATGCACAGCAGGATAAGCTGGGTGCCCACCTGCCCTGTGCGCCCCGTTTGTGCCAGTGCCCACAGGAGCTCTGTGGTATTTGCTGGCCAACCCTTGCAGCCAGATTTCCCAACGTTCCTGCCTCCAGAAGAACTTAGGGCTCTGCTGGCGAGATTCCCAATGGCACTTTGGCCAAATGCATCCCAGCCTGACCCCTCGTTTTGGAAGCAAATTTGGCAGGCAGCTGAGCATCCCAGGAGGAGCTCGTCACACCTTGCCCTGCACCAGGGTAGGGGTGCTGCTCTTCCAGGTCCCCACTGCTGCAGGTCTGCGTGCTGGATGCTGGCCTCAAACTCACCTGCACCAGTGCCTGTGGCCCCAGCAGCCACCAGGCCCCCCTGCAGGGGTGACAGGCGTCCCTCCACCCCCTCGGATGGCTCTGCCTGCCCTCTCACAATCAGTGATGCTCCAGCAAACGCCGCGCTCCTCCTGCCGTCTCCACGCAGCGCCTGCGGCTCCGCTCCCCTCGCTGTATCCATCACGCCGCTGGATCCATCAGCTCCCTGGATCCATCCGCTCCCTGAATCCACCCCCTGCCTGAATCCATCCCAGCCGCCCGCCAAGGCACCTTCTGCTGCATCAGCAGAGCCGCGCACGCCGCTCCCGCAGCGCCGGCTGCCAGCGCTGCCCTGCCCGCTCCGCCTGTACTTTTCCTGCCTTTCTTGCCAGCTCTGCAGCCCTAACGCCTCAACCCACAGGCACTGCTGGCATCCTCTCAGGCTCCCCTGGGATGTCCCCGTGCCCTGCAAAGCCTCCTGCTTTCCCCCCTCCCTGCTGCTTCGTGCTGCTGGCCAGGAGAGCTGCAAAGAGGGCTGGATGGGGATGGGGAGTCTCAGCCAGAAGGTGACAGGTTGCGGCGCGTTGGACGTGCAGGTGAGCTGCTCTCACACTCAAAAACCAATCAGTCCAGCTCAGGGGAGCCATGCCTGGTCCCTGGGGGGAGCTTTGCCAGGGCTTGTGTCCCGTGTCACTGCAGCCCAGAGGAAATTCAGCGCCGTTCCTGCTCCAGGAGTGTGGCAGCGCCTCCTCCCCTTCCCGCCACGGCTGTTTTGGGATGCGTCACCTCCCGCAAACGCCGCCCTGTGCGCGGGGCTCGCTGTTTAATGGGCCTGGGCACCGAGGTGAAGCTCTGCCTGCCCACACCACGCCCCGGGGGCTTCCATTAGGAGGGCCCCCACCGCCGCCTTTGGGATGCGGTGTGCCGAGGGCAGGCCTAATGGATGCGACGGCGAGGGAAAGGTTGCTGAGACAGGAGCTTTTGTGCAGCCAATTATCCCGGAACAAGCTCACGGTGAGAAAAAGAAGTTCTCGGAGTGTTCCCTTCGGCGCCGGGCGGGTCCCTGTGCAGCCATCGGGGGCTGGCCCTGCATCCCCACCCGCGTCTGCTGTCTGCCTTGGGGATGGAGGGCAGGGACACCTGGTGTCACACTGCTGAGGTGCCCCGAATGAGAGCTGAGCCTCAGCCTTGTCCTGTTTTGTTGTCCTTGGAAACCACCGGTCTTAGTGGCACTTTGGCCTCTTCCCAAGGTGGCCCAGGGCAACACCCCCTCAGTGTTTCCAGGCCACCACAGAATCGCTGAGGTAGGAAAAAACCTCTAAGATCATCAAGTCCAACTCTTAACCCTTCACTGCCAAGGCCACCACTAAACCATGTCCCCATGTGCCACAGCCATACGGTTTCTGAACTCTTCCAGCGTTGGTGACTTCACCGCTGCCCTGAGCAGCCTGTGCCAGGGCTGGACAACCTTTTCAGTGAAGGAATCTTCCCTAATATCCAACCTAAACCTCTCCTGGCACAGCTTGATGCTGATTCTTTTTGTCCTGTCATTTGTTACCTGAGAGAAAAGCCCGACCCCCACCTGGCTCCACCCTCCTGTCAGGGAGCTGACGAGAGCGACAAGGTCCCCTCGGTCCCCTCGAGCCTCCTTTTCCCCAGTTTAACCCCCCCAGCTCCCTCGGCCTCTCCTCATCCGCTGGTTCTCCAGCCCCTTCTCTGGACACCCTTCAGCACCTCAATGTCCTTCTTTCGAGGGGCCCAAAACTGCACCGAGGATTCGGGCTGCGGCTTCATCAGTGCCGGGCACACGGGGACCGTCACTGCCCTGGTCCAGGGAGCGCTCCCCGNCCTGCACCCCGCCCGCCGCGCCCGGGGATGCCGCCCGCGGGCGCTAACGCCGCTCTCCGCTCTGCAGACGGACGGTCCGGAGCGCCGGGGATAAGTCACTTGGCCAAGGTGACTTCGCAGCCGAGCCCCAGCTCCGAAGTCCCGGCTCCAGCCCCTGCCCTGCCTGCACCGGCGCTCCCGTCGCCAGCGCTTCTCCTGCGAGCACTGCGGCTGCACCCCGCTTTGCCCCGCTCCTGCGCTGCCCGGCGAGCGGGGACCGCGCTGCCTGCCTGCCCGGGACCGGGGGATGGCCGCGGGGAGGCCATGCACTGCTTCAGCGCCAGCACGCCCGCCGACAGGTCATTGTCTTACAGTTCGTTTGGTACAACGACCATCCGCATGTGCTTGTCCCTGGCGCGGGGACCGACCCGCGCTGCAGGGCCGCTGCTTGGAGCATGATGCCCAGCCCTGTGGCCAGGGATGCCCGAGATCCCCCGCCACAGGGCGCAGGGAGGGGCTGGCAGCCGTCCCCTCCCCACTGCTCACCTGGGCAGGCTCCAACCACCTGCATCAGCCTCACGCACCCCCTGCACTCCTGCTCCCGTGGGTCATCCTCGTGTCAGCCTGGAACCGAGGGCTGGCTGTGCAGCGCTTGCTGCTGGGGAACTCCCGTGGGAGGCGTTTTAGAGGGCATAGCTCTTAAGTTAAAGGGTGCTGGAGACAAAAAAAAAAAGCATGTAAGTACCTGACCCCCTGCAAGATTTGGGCGCCAGCTCCTGAGCTGGCAGTGGGGTGGTAGGAGAGACTCGGAGATGCCGAGACCACTCGGGGATCTGGGATCCAGGGTGTGAAGGTGGGAACCTGGTCCCACAGGTCGCTCGGGTGGGCTGGGAGCTGGGAGCTGGGGCGAGGGGTGGGCAGGGGAGTGCAGGGCGGGTCTGTGTGCCTGTGGGTTTCGGGAATGCCGTGCTCCGCAGGGAGGGAGCGGCAGCGGGCTCCTGGCTGCACCAGGGAGCCACGGCACAGCCCCTGGCCCAGGAGGGGTGAGGCCGTGTGTCCTGTCCGAGAGCGCACCGCACCTGGCTCCGGGCTGGCCGAGGAGCTCCTTTCTCTCTTTGAACCCCGCTGGAGAGGAGCCTGGCCAGGCTGCCAGGCATGGCTTGCTGCCTGCGCCAGGATGTCACGCTGACTTTTATGGGCAGTGAAAGTTTTTCTAGAGCAGCTTTCCCACAGATGGCAGTCCGGGGTGAGCGCAGCGCTCAGCGAGCCCCTCACTGTGGGGGGATCACCCTCGGAAAGAGCAAAGCACAGACAGCCAAGGCTCTGGCAGCCAGCAGTGGCTGCTCCCTGCCCCCCTGGGCTGTCTCTTGGGAATCGCTGGTGCCTGCAGGCACAGGGGGGAGCCTGAAGCCCCAGGAGAGCTGCCCTGAGGGTTGGGGGTCTGGAGGTGCGAAGTGCAGCAGCTTTGGGCAGGTATGAAAAGCAGCGCTGAGAGCTGGTTTGTGGCAGGTTCAGCCAGTGCTCCCCCAGCGTGTTTTCCTCGCTGCTTTATTTAGTGGTAACATATCAGTTTTGTCTTCCTGAGAGCACAGGACGGCAGGAACAAGGTCAGCCTCCATCTACCCCACACGTTCAATTCAGATTGCATTCCGAGGGTGGCAGACAGGTTTTAAAGTGTTACGAGCTGCAAGGAATCATCTTTCCTGTGAGTGAGTGTCCGCTTGCAGCACGCTGCAGGCTCAGACATACCTGCAGAGCCAGGCATCCCTCTGCCAACTCCTGCTCCGGGGGGACAACTCCTGTCCCCTGGGACACTCCTGCCTGTGAAGTCCCCTCTGTAGCATCCCCAGGGCTGCTCCTGCAGCCGTCAGGCTGCAGGAGATTCCATCTGCCGGGAACCACTCCCTGACGTTAGCTCCGGCCTCTCGAGCAGAATGAGGAGTGCTTCTGTGTAAAGTTAAATAACTCCTCGCCTGCAGTGCTTGCAATGCAGCACTGCAGCAGGGCCCGGAGCCCAGGATGCAGGGCTCTCGGGCTTGGCTCCGGCTGCGACGTGCCTGGGGAGTTGTTAGCACCGGCTTGTGTGGGAGAATAAATCAGCAGCTGAGGCGGCTGCAGAGAGAGGCAAATCCCAGACTGAGGGCAGCGTGTCCGAGTTAAGGTGTTGGGGCAGCTGGGGATCGGCTTGTAGCCGTGGGGAAAGCTGTGTCCCCCGGATTCTGAGCCCAGGGGAAGCTCTGCAGGAGGTCTGGGAAAGGGGAGGACAGCGCTTTGCTGGGCCGTGTCACATCTCAGCCATGCCACATCACACAAACGGGACGGGGCTGTGGTGGGATGGGGATGGGCAGCGGGGCTGCTCCTCTGGCCGGGACCAGAGCACCCCTGTGCCCCCAGGAGGGATCTGTGGGGACCGTGGTGTCCCAGCCCAGTGCAATGCCAGCCCCTGCACCCCAGGAGCGTTCAGCTGCAGCTGGGCTCCTACCTGCTCCTCTCTCCCTGCACTCGGGGAGGCGAGGAGCAGGAGAGCTGCATCCTGCAGTTTGAAGGTCATCTGGCAGCTCCAGAGGGAGCCGGGGCTCTCGGCTCCCGGCGTGAGGGGGCTGCTCCGGAGGGCCGGGCAGGGCTGCGGGAGGGCGGCCGGGTGGCAGGCGGCCAGGACAGCCGCGCTAATTACTGCTCCAGCTCCCGCCTGACGAACAGAGCTCTGCTTCGCCTCGGCTTTTTTCTCCCCCTTTAAGGTCCAGCTGGAGGCCTGTGGATAACATGCAAATCAGGGCTCTCATTTGCGCGCTTTATTCGTGGGGATATTCTGGTTCCCTTTGAACCCGCGCTGCCTCTGTGGGTGACCCAGCCCCAGTTCCTCCAGGAGCAGGTCCCCTCTGTCACCGAGCCCTTCTGGGGTTGGGGACAGGAGCCTTTGCTCCTGCCTTGGCAGCCCGGTGTGCCAAAGGGGACGAGGGGTGACAAAGCCGTGGCCTCACTCTCTCCTCCCCTCTCCCTGCCAGGTTTGCACGTCTTCGCCATCGCCTTCGCCCTGGAGGTGTCGGTGGGCAAGACCAACACGGTGATGGCTCTGAACAACTCCAATGTCCTGCTGCCCTGCGTCTTCACCACCTGCATGGGCTTCCAGGACCTGGTCTTCAAATGGTATTTCAACTCGACAGAGCTGGTGGGTGGCTCTCCGGGCTCTGCCTCTGCTTTCCTGGCAGGTCTTTTTGTGCTTCCCCAGCGCAGCCTGGCGCTGCAATTGTCACAGTTCCCTTTCTCCTCGTGCAGGATGCCGTTCTCTCCGAGTGTCACCAGCTTTGGCGGGGACAAGGCTGTGCAAATGGGGTGACTCAAATACCCCAGAACGTCTGTGCTTTTGGCACAAAGCTGTTCTAGATTTGCTGCTGCCCACAGGCTCATTTGTTTTCATAAATTGGCTGTTCAGGTGCAAATCTCACTTAGGGCAAAATATTGTTCATTTCCTCCTTCTTCGCTTGCTCTGAAATATGAAAGGCTCTGTATAGATTTGCTTCCTGCTGGGAATATTTGGCTCCTCAATTCCTCAGCAGGAGAGCTGGTTTGAAGCAGCTGTGGCCAGCAAAGGATCTGGCTTTCTCTGGGGATCTCCCGTTTTTTGCGTGCTCTGTTCCATCGCTTCAGGGCAGGTCGGATCTGCTGCTTCCCAGCGGGATCCGCATCAGGTTCCTCCCCGTGGCCAATCCTGCTTTAATGGGGTGTAATGGGACATTTGGCATGGGTGTCTGTGTGTGCAGAGCTGAGTCTGAGCTCCACCAGGAGAACGTGAGCCTTTCCCTCACCCAGCTGCTGCTGCCCCTCTGCCTCTGCAGATTTACCACGGCAAGATAAAGAACAAAGCCACGGAGCCCACCCTCATCTGGCACAACCCGCGGGTGGAGTTCGTGGGCTCCACCACCAAGAAGGACAACAACATCTCCATCGTGCTGAACAGCGTGGAGTTCAGTGATGCTGGAAAGTACACGTGCTACGTCAAGAACCCCAAGGAGAAGAACCTCCACCACAACGCCACCATCTTCCTCACCGTGGTCCACAAGAGTGAGTGCTGGCCTGGCCATTGGGCTGGTCTTGGTGACAGCCTCCTTGGTTCACAGCTGTGGTGCCTCGGGTGGAGGGGGTGACGGGTTTTTGGGGTGGGATGTGCAGCTGGGAGCTCTCCCCCTCAGCCCCTTCTCTCCCGCAGTGGTGGAGACGGACAACACTGTGACCCTCATCATCGTGGGCGTGGTGGGAGGGCTCATCGGCCTCCTCATCCTCTTCACGCTCGTCAAGAAGGTGGTCCTGTTCATCATCAAGAAGACGCAGGACGGGAAGTGAGTGCGGGGGCGCTGCCGCGGGGTCGCGCTGAGCGGGGCCGGGGGTCAGGGAGGGGCTGCGAGCTGTCCGTGTGCTCTCCCCGCGCAGGAAGGAGTGTCTGGTGAGCTCGTCAGGGAACGACAACACCGAGAACGGCCTGGCCGGCTCCAAGGCGGAACAAAAAGCACCACCAAAGGCATGAACGAAGCAGCGGCGCCCCGCGCCCGCCCCGCCCCGCCGCGGGAGCCCGGGCAGGGGACGCGCCTTCCCCTTTTGTTTTCTTTCCGAACTGCCAACGCTTGAGACATGTTTCTATTACACACGTGCCTGCAACCTGCACTGCTTCTCGGAGAAGGCTGCGGCTGCCGGGGGGACTGGGAGCTTCTCGCGGACTCGGACTGGGAGGCTGCTGGGGCAGAGCGAGCCGCCGGCTCCGCTCTGAGCACAGGCAAGAGGGTGCCGGGCAGGCAGGGCAGGGGCAGGGGCCGGGGCGGACCGGTGGGTGCTGGTGATGCTGAGCTGAGGTGGCTGGGAGCTGCCTGCTGCATCCAGAAGGTTTCTGGAGCAGGGCAAGGATGCTCAGAGCTGGCCGTGCAGATGGAGCGGCGCAGGAGGAAGCAGGGCTGTGATAAGCACACTGGAGAAGCGAATCAGTGAGAGGCCCCTGGTTGTGCCTCGGTCCTTCCCACAGCAGGGCTGGGGGAGCTGGCCGTGTCCCAGGGTCACTGCTGGCCCGTGATGGAGCAGTGACCACATTTCACCCCGGCTTTGTCCCCGTGCAGGGCCATCCCTGGGAGCAGGGGTGGCTTCTCCCCGGGCCGCCACCCTGGGAGCGCTCCCTGGCTTTGCGCTGTCCCCTCCCCTCCCTCTGGAGCTCGGCACTCGGAGCAGCGATGCTTTTGATGCTGGTGCCAAGGCTGAAGTCGTTACGTGGATGTTTTTGTACGAGATTCCAGGGGCAAAGCAGCCAATTGCGTTTCCCTTTCGCCGTGGTGTCCGTGGCCACGCAGGGAGGGAGCACAGCCGAGCCCTGGCGAGGGGACCGGGCCAGGGCTGTGCCCGCTGGGCAACCTTGGGCAAGTTGCTCCACCTCTCCATGCCTCAGTTTCCCCGTCTGTAAAACGGGGACTATAATACTGCTCTACCTCACGGGGTGGGTGTGAGGCGTCCTTGGCTGTGATGGTGAAGTGCTCTGGGATGAGGGGTGCTGCAGAAAGCCAGGGGGTCTTTGTGAGTGGGCTCACAAGGATGTGAGAGACAAAGTGAGCGAGCTACCACCGAGGTCCACAATTTCCTTTAAAATGCGATTTGTTCCCTATTTCTCCGATTTGTGGGTGCCTGACAGTGAAGCTGCAGGACTGGCAGCTCCCCTGTGCCCACAGTAAATTGGGAGTCACGGCTGAGCCATGACCTGCTGTGGGGGCTTGTGCCCTGGCAGAGGTGCTGGAGGGGGAGGTGAGCGAGGGTTTGGTGGCCAAGGAAAGGCTGGGTGCTGCCTTCTCTGGGGATGCTGGTGCACAGCGGGCTGGTCACCCCAGGCTGGGCTCGGGGACACCCACTGGAGCAGGGCCATGTGCTCGGGACAGGGGACAGGGGACAGGTGCTGCTTGCCTTGGCTGTTGGTAAGTCAGGCAAGTGAAAGTTTGGATCTTGATCTTCTCTCTGAGGGTCTGTGGGACCCTCAGGCCAATCCCTTGACCTCTCAGTCATCCGTGTCCCCATCTGTGAGCTGGGGACAGTGAATAAGCTGCCTCTCAGGAGGTGTGAGGTGCCCTGCACGGCTCTGCCACCATCCCGGGGCAGAAGGCGCTCGGTGACAGATGTTGTGACACCGCTGCCACCTGTGAGAGCCCGGGAGGAGGCGTGAGACCTCCCAGTCACCCCGAGAGACCCCCGGCCCGCCCTTGGAGGAGCCCTCCCGTGGGGGAGGACAGCGAGGCGAGGGAGGGAATTTTTTTAAAGAACTATTTTTAGCTGTCCCAACCTGTTGGCCTTTTTTAGCCGGCGCGTGGACGCGGCTCCACTTCCCGCCGGATATGCAATGCTGCACTATGCATGGATTACTCCTCTGGCTCCATGGGAAAAGTCCACATCAGCAGATTTTTGGAATGTAACCCCGTGTGCACACGGGTGCTCCGGGGGAGCGGGCTGCCTCGGGGGTTGTGCTAGCACCAGCGGGGTCCCTGCTGTCACCGGGGCTTTGGGGGGGCTGCAGGGGCTTTCCGGGGCATTTCGGGGGTGTGTGCTGCCACAGACACGTGTGTGTCCGAGCAGATGTAACGCTGCGTGGGAGGGACCTGCGTGTGAGCACAGGGTGCGTGTGCGCCGGGCTGTGTGGTGACTTTACAGCACATCTTTGCACTGTAGAGGTTTAGTTAGCTTTGCCTTGAATGAAATAAAGTTTACGTTTACTAGAGAAACTCGCCGTGGTTTGGGGTTGCTGTGGGTGTCTGTTTGGGTCTGGGCGGGGGGCTGGGGGAAAATGACCCCGTGAGGAAGCAGGACAAAGGCTCGGGAGGCTGTGTGAAAAAACAAATCCTTTCCTTTATGGGAACGGGGGGACGCTCTACAGCACAAACATCATTTCTCTCTGTACAACAGGAGTGAGCTGACAGCAGCTTGGCCCCCCAGGAGCCATCCTGCCACAGCGGGGTCACACAGGGCAATAAATTAATCTTTCTCCGGAAGGGAGCGTGAGCCGGCGAGATTCCTTCACGGGATCAGCGGCCATCACTCTGAGTCACCCTTTGCCTCCTTGGCTGGGCTCTGGCACCCTAAATCACAGCTGCCAGCGAGGGTTTGGGAGCCTCTGCTCAGCTTCCGTGGCTGGAGATCCATGTCCCTGCTGCTGCCAGAGCAAGGGCAGAGGGATGGGAAGGCTCGGGGTGAGCAGCGACCTGTTCCGGCAGGTCTCAGAGCTCCGACTGCGGGGACAGAGAGGCACAGAAGGAATTGAAGGCTTAGAAAGGGCAGCCAGAACCAAGAGGGAAAGAGCTGTGTCCTTAAGGAGGCAGCTCAGGCCAAGGGAGCCCTCCCAAGGGGCAGGACAGCACTGACCCTGCGCACGGCGTAGATCCAGTCCAGGTAGGCACGGACACTGGTGTAGACGCCGGGTGTGCTGGGGGTCCCGCAGCCCTGGCCCCAGCTGACGATGCCCACGACCTGCCAGTGCCCACCCGAGTACAGGAGGGGCCCGCCGCTGTCCCCCTGCCAAGGACAGACCCTCAGGATGGCCCCTCAGAACAGGTGACAGTGCTCACAGCAGCCGTTCCCAAGACAGAGGAGCTCTGCCATGGATGGGCACACACCCACCCAGCCCCGTGTCCAGCCCAGGCCCCACCTGGCAGGTGTCCACGCCGCCCTGGGGCAGGCCAGCACACAGCATCCTGTCGGTGACATCGCCGTGGTAGGCAGCCAGGTTGCAGCTCAGCTCGTCGATGAGCTCCACCTCGGCCTGCTGCAGGTGCTCTGACAGCTTCCCTGGGGACACACGGCCTCTCAGAGGGATCCCGGGCGAGGAGAGAGCCCTCCAGCCCCTCTGCTCCTGCCAGCAGTGCTGGGGCTCTGCCCTGTCCCTGTCACCCCTGCGCTGTGCCACTCACCGTGCTCCTCCGTGTAGCCCCAGCCGATCACCCACAGGGGTGTGCCCGGCACCAGCTCCTCGTCGAAATAGGGCAGGCAGATGGGCTTGGTGCTGTCTGGAAAGGAGAGGTCTGGGGGGGCTCACAGGGAAGGGGCCTGGGCTGGCTGGGGACAGCCACCAGCCGGGCACCTCCCCCTCTGCTCCGACGCTCGGTGCCCGAGGAATGCTGCCATGCCGAGCATCACCATCCCAGCCAGCAAGGGACACTTGTGCCACCTGCCCCGAGCAGGGCTTTGCCAGGCTCACCTGAGTCACGCACGGGAGAGCGCAGCTTCACCAGGGCGATGTCATTGTCCTTGGGGGACGCAGGTGTCACCTCCGCCAGGAACACCTTCTCCACGGCGAAGGTGGCAGAGCCCGACAGGAGGTCGGAGCCGGCCTTCACCCGCCAGCTCTGGATGATGGGATTGTTTCTGTGCACAGACAGCGCTGTCACCGCTTGTCCCCCCGCGGGGACAGGCACAGAGCCCTGTGCGAACTGTTAATCACGGGACATCCCCCCGCGGGGACAGGCACAGAGCCCTGTGCGAACTGTTAATCACGGGATATTTAACTGGAACCCAGCAGTTCCCACTCACTTGAAGCAGTGCGCGGCCGTCAGCACCCAGCCGGGCCCGATGATGCTGCCCCCGCAGATGTGCTCCTTCCTGTACTGCAGGCTGACCTGCCAGGGCCACGCCTCGATGGCAGCGGGGCTGCCCCCCAGCACCCGCGGCGTCCTCACGCTCTGCCCGCAGTCTGTGAGGGGACACGTGTGCTGGGACAGGGGGGACAAAGCAAACGGAGGCTCCCAGGGACAGCAGCGTGGCCAGGGTGCCTCATCCTGCTGTCACCCCTCATCCCCAGCCTCGCTGGAAGGGGTCCAGCCATCCCCTGCCCGCTCCAGCCCCCCCCAGGATAATTAGTTTAATCAGAGTAATTTGCCGGTAAAAGTAAGCCCAGGCAGGCAGCTGAGTAAGCCTCCCTTAGGTGTTTCATTTCTGGAAGGTTTGTGCGGGCTTAACGAGGTTAGCAGTAATTAAATCCATCTTTCCTCGTGCAAACACTGCGGGATGGGGCTGGGATGGAGCCACGGTCCCACGGGGCCGTGCCAGGAGCGAGGACCTGCAGTAGGATGAGGTCCCAGAGCCCACAAGGTGCAGCCACCACCGGGTACTCACTGGAACAAAAGAGTGACACGACCAACCCCGAGAGGCATTTCCTGCAAGAGGAGGGAAAAGAGCTGGGTTTGGCTCCTCTGGCAGGCACCAGCGACTCCTGCTCGGGATCCGCACAGACCCCACTCACCTGCCCGGCTCCAGCACCTGGAGGCTCCCGTTGCTCAGCACGACCTCGCGGGGAGGCAGCGGCTGCCCCGCGGCCGCCTCCACCCCCTGGAAGGTCGGGGTGCTGGAAGACACGGGGGGACAGGGCTGCAGGGCTGGGGGAGGACAGGCACTGCTGCCTCAGCACCCCGGGAGCCTGGATCCCATAGGAAAAAGGGGATTCCTTGGGACAGGGGTGGCAAAGTGAGGATGTCACAGCCATAGAGAGCTGGGACGCTGAGCCCAGCACCAGGGACAGGAGCAACTGAAGGAGGGGAGAGCGTTCCCTGCTCTGGGAGAACTCAGGGGGGTCCCTGCTGTTGTGACACTTAGGACCGGTATTCAAAGCCTCAACCACGGACTTTTTGGGCCTGGAAAACACCAGGTTTGACTCAGTCTGGACTCCTACAGTGGCTCAAAAGGGAAGTGCAGGGCCCTGAGCCTCCTCCCCAGGTGAGCTGTGCTGGCAGGGAGACCCTGGGCTGCTCTGGGGAGGGCAGGGCTGCAGGTAGGGGGCATGGAGGGAGAGCAGGAGCAGGGCAGGGTGCCCATGGGCTGGGACAGAGCAGGGCAGAGCACTCTGCTCTCATGGGAGGCTGTCAGGACTCTGAGCCATCTCCTGGGGATTCATGGAGTGCTTTGTGTGATGGGGATGGACTGAAACCTTTGGTGCAGAGCTCTGAGTGCTCTGTAGATCAGCAGAGCCCCTCTCCAGAGGAGTTTTTGAGGAAGAGGGAAGGTGAGGCAGGGGAAGCAGCCGGTACCTGCTGTAGCCCATCTGCTCACAGGCAGCTCTGGCCAGTGCTGGGGTGAAGAGGTCGTGGCACACACAGGACCAGGCTCCAGTGTTGCTGTTGAGCACCTGCAGGATGGATCTGTCTTTGGAAACACGGGCTGGGGGCAGACACAAAGTCAGCTTTGGCGCGGGGTGGCTGCAGCAGCCCAGCCCCCGGAACTCTGGGGGGGTGTCCTGCACTCACCCCTGGCCGGTGGCCCCTCGGGGACCCACTGGGGACAGTTGGCCTCGTCCTCGCCCTGCAGGCAGTCCAGCTGCCCGTCACACACCCGCTTCAGCGGCACCAGCTTCAGGGGCTGCTTGCAGAACAGGTAGTGGTGGTCCAGGTAAATCTTCACTGGAGGGAGAGGGGGGCTCAGCACAGATCTCCAGCTCCTGGGGAGGCTCGGGGGGCACAGGGGGCTCAGCGGGGAGCTGGGTCTGTGTTTGCTGAGCCGTGGCCATGGGAAAGGAGGGGGAGAGGAGCTCGGGAGCTGTACCCAGGAATCCAATGGCGACCAGGCAGGCGAGGGTGAGCACCGCGGCCAGGACCAGGATCCCGACCCGCTTGAAGGACTCCGATGCCCTGGGGGATTTGGGTCTCATGCAGGAACCTGCAACACAGAGGAGCGTGGCCCTGCATGGCCGGGCTCAGCCTGGCACCGCTCATCTCTCCCAGCTCCCACCGGCGTTACCTCTGCCATTGAGCCGCTCCGAGGCCGAGTCCTGCAAACCAGAGGGGAAAACCAGTTATGAGCTGAAACTGCAGCCAAAAAGCAGCTGGAAGGTGGGAGGGTGTGTTGTAGTGAGGGTAGCTGTGAGCTCACAGCCGCGGGAGGGCAGCAGGGATGAGCAGGGAAATGGCCCCGACCTTCACCTGAGGTGGCTTTGGAGCTGCTGGGAATGGGGGTGGCATGTCCTGTCGTGACAGTGACAACGCCTGGCTCTGGGTCACCCAGGGTCACCTGCTGCCTTGTTCCCACAGACACCACCTGAGCAGTTCCAGTAACTGGCTCTCAGTGGTGTAGAGTTACTGTCATTAACACACCCGGGGCTCAAAAAGTCACAGATGTTGCGAAAGAGGCGCTTTTCTGATGTGCGGAGAAACCCCGAGTCAAAACCCACACGCCTGCGGGCCTGTGGCACACGGGCATGTCACGGCGGGGGTTTTGCCTTCAGTGGGGTCAGAAGCGGGGTGGCAGAGCCCGAGTGCTCCCGGAGGGCTGCAGGAGCACCGCAGGAACCAGCCCGAGCCAGGGGAGCCAGCACTCCCAGGGCGGGGACGGAGGGAGGGAAGGAGGGAGGGAGGGGGCTGTGCTGCTGCTAGGACACGGGGTAAACACAGTCAGGGCTGGAGTGGGGATGAGTCAGGCATTGATCCGCTTGAGCTCCTCTAAATGATCCTCCTGTAACAATTCCTTGCCCGGGAAACCCCCCGGCGATGGCGGGGGGGCAGGCGCTGTGAGCCCGTGCTGAAGCCCAGAGCCCCTTTGTGAGGGTCCAGGTGGGCACTGCAGGTTTCTGTTCCGTGTTTTCCAGCCGCGGTTGTGCCGTGCCGTGTCTGGAAAGGTGTTCCTGCTGCACTGAGCCTGCTCCCTTCCGTGCCCTGCCAGCCCCAGTGAGCTCTTTCCCTTTGCTGTTTTTCTGGATTCTGCCACCACAGGTAAGACAAGATTTTTGCATGAACAGAGGTAGGGAAGTTTAAACCCGCTGTGATAAAGCCACAGATCCAGGAGGGTTTGGGACTTTGCTCCCACTGCTGAGCTTCAAGAGCAGCACAGGTCTGGAGATGATGGTGTTTGTCACCTCAAGTGACAGCAGAGGTCCCTGTGCCACCCCAGGGCTCAGAGGCTGGGACTTGGCAGGGCAGTGTGGTGGCACTGGGGATGTGGCACAGCTGAAGGGGGCTGTGTGCCAAGGTCAGAGGAGAGCTGAGCCCTCCCTGCCCGGGTCACTGTGCCAGGACATGCTCAGCCATGCACACAGGCTCTCCCTGCAGGGTTTTACAGCAGGTGCCAGGCCATTGTCCCCGGGCTGGCTCACAAAGGCAGGCTGGCTCCGTGTGCCAGGGAACGGTGCCTCCCTGTCGTGTCCCTGCAGCGTGGCTGGGGCTGCCGGTTTTGGGAACAAGAAGTGGCCTGTGCAGGGCAGGACTGGATCCTGCCTGGTGCCATGAGGCTGTGCCCCAGCACGTTGGTGTCTGGCTCTCTGAGGAAATGCCAGCCTTTCTCTCAAAGCCAGGCTCAGCTGGCACCCGTGCCGAGTGTGGGCAGCTTGTGCCAAATTCCCACCCCTGGATGGGCACAGCTCCTGTGCTGAGCCTGTTTCCTGGCGGCAGAGAGCTGCTGGGAGCAGGAGGGCAGGGTGGGAAGGGGAACCTGGGTCCTGCATCTCCCTTCCTGAGCTGTTTCCCTGCGGAAAAGGGAAAATCTCCCCTCCTGGAGGCCTGGGAGTTTTGTAAGGCTGCACCAACACCTGCCAGCCCGGGCAGCCCAGGGCACGTGGGGCCGGTCCTTCCTCATGCTGACCTCCTGTGTCACCCTGGGCACCACCTGGATAATGGGATCCTAACGGTTCCCTGTGGGAACAGTCCCAGGTCCTGGTGCATCCTCCAGGCCCCACTGCAGCAGCATGGCTGTCCCTGCTGTCCCCACACTGTCTGTGCTTGTCCCCATCACATCATCCACTGCTGGGCTCCTTTCCAAGGCACCAGCTCCGGTGCTGATGCAGATGGGATAGGTGATTGTTGGGTTTTTGGGGGTTTCTTCTGCATTTTCTTCCAGTCCATGAACCTCTTCTGTTTCAAAGGCATTCACAGCTTGGAGCTGCCTCTCTGTGACTCCTCTCAAACCCCACTACGAGCAAGAGCTGCACTGGTTAAATCCAAAGCAAGGCGAGGGCCGTGCCCTCTCCTGCGTGGAGTGGAGGCACATGATTTCCTGCAGAACTCAATGCTGCCGTAACTAATTGAGCTCCCTTGCTGTGTTCTCTTAATGCCACTTAATGTCACCGTGGCCATTCCGGGCCCCAGCTGTGCGAGTGCCAGCCCAAGAGCTGCGGAGTTCGGATGAGCCTCTTCACCCCTTTCAGCTGGGAATTGGCGCTGGGGGGCTGCCGGGTGTGCTGGGCTGGGCTCTGTCCCTCCCTCGGGAGCAGGTGGGATGTTCCTCCAGCAAACCAAGCTTCGCAGGGCGATCAGATTCCGAGGGTGACTCCTTGGCTGCGGGGATTTAACCCGTGGGTGTGTGGAGACACCGCAGGGAGCGAGTTCCCCACCCTGCAGGGGTTGATGTCCCGGTGTGCTGCTGCTGGAGGGTTTTGCGGTGCCCGGCGAGCTTGGTCATACGTGTTTGCCCTCTTGGGGAAGTGTCTCCCTCCCAGGGAGGTGCTGCATGCCAGGCTGGGGTTTGGTGGCCGTGGCTTTGCTTGCACAGGGCGCTGCAGGTGTGTCCCCGGTGCCGAGCGGAGGGACCGGCAGTGCCGCGGTGGGAGCCGCGCTGGGGCTGGGAGGGCCTGGCTCTCACCCGGGCGGTGCCCAGGAACCAGCCCCTTCTCCAGGGCTGGGATGAGACCCTTCAGAAGGGCCCGTTCCCCTTGGAAAGGGGAACACTGCCTTTCTTAGGCTGCCGGGAGAGGCAGCCCTGAAAAAAGTGGGAGCGGGAGCTCGCGGGGGTACCCAGACGCCGTACGCAACCACGGAGGGGTGTGAGGAAGAGGGAAAGCCTTTCTCTGGTGCTGCCAGGGCCGGGGATCAGCAGCTCCTTGGGCCTGGGCTGCCCCATCCTCTCAGAAGCGCTCCGGGATGAGTGCGGCTGGGCACGGGCTGAGCGGGGGCTGGTGCCCATCTCGGGGCCGGGGGCTGGTGCCCATCCCGGGGCCGGGGGCAGCGCTACCAGGGACTCACCATGTCCATCCAGCTCCGGCGTGGTCTCTCCGCCTGCGGAAAGCCGATAGGTGTCCCCCGGTGCGGGCCACGGGGAGGCTGAGCTGCCCCGGTGCCCTGGAGCCGGGCCGGCGATGCTCCCGCAGCCCTGCGCCTGTGCTCTGTGCCCACGCCGTGCTCGCTCTGGGGCAGGACCGCCCCGGCCCTCCTTAAAACCCACAAGGGGAGTTGTGAAACAGGAATTATGGTTTGTATTGTAATACAACACCGGTCTATCAGCAGCACCATCACCTGCGGTAATCTGCCGAGCATCTGCCACTGGAGGTGACTCACCTGCGGGGCTGCTGTCACCAAATAGCTTATCAGAAGTGAACGGACTGATTTTTCCTGCTCCTCCTGATGATAAGGGGATCCTCGGCCACCCCGCTCTTTGTCCGGCTCTTCCGCGTTGCGCTTGGTTGTTTTCACACCGAGGTTTGAGTAGGTGGAGGAGGAAAGGAGGAGAGTTGGTGCTCTCGGGTCACTCGGTCTGTGTGTCCCCGCCAGCCCCAGGTCACGGCTGGCAGTGCTGGGGGAAGCTGAAGGGAAGGCAAGGAGTGCCCATGGAAGGTCACCCCAGACTGCAAGGGGGGGACCAGGAGGTGATCTCGGGGATGGCTGAGGGTCATGGTTCTGTGATTATCCAGGACTAATCAATCCCTCTGGGATGGAGCAGCTTGCCGTAGCCTGGCAGGACGGGAGGGAAGCTGAGGGGTGAGGGCGGCCAAGGGAGCGGGCTGGGGTCGGGGAGCTTGCGGGCTGCCCTGTGCTCACTCACGCTGGAGGTGCCGGGTGCGCAGGATGTGCCAAGCACTAATTACCCCCTTCTCCTGGGCTAATCCGCCTTTCCCAACGGTCCTGCTGCTGCCAGCGGTGTGGCTGTGCCAGCGGGAGACTGCGGAGCACCCACGACCTCGGGGAACTGTGCCATCGCTGTGCCAGCTCATCCCTGCCAGCACCCACAGCCTGGGCAGGCATCCTCCTGTGGCTCTGAGGGTAAGGGGACCCCTCCCCACTACCACACTGAGAATTCAGCCCCCTTGGGGGGTGTGGGGACCTTGTCTGGCTGCGTTCTCAGCCCTCGTGGTGCATGTGATGCCCGGTGAATGTGGGATGCAGGGTCTGCCTGTGTTGCTGTGAAAAATTTCAGCTTGAAAAGTTATTTAGGGGCTGCAGCAGTGGGAGCTGGGCAGAGCATGGGTCCTGGCAGCCTCCTCAGAGCATCCCCACTGCCGTGGAAGGGAGAGCAGCACGGCAGGAGCAGCTCCTCCTCCTTTGAGGTTCCGAAGGCTCTGAGGAAGCAGCTCAGGTTTGCAGAGGTTGTGTCACAGCCCCGCGCGCCTCCGGGGCTTTGCTTCCTGGAGTGCGGCTGCGCTCGCAGCCAGGCACCCTCCCCTGCTCCCAGGGCCTGGCATGACACAGGTTTCCGGGCATCTGGGGGTCAGGCAGAGGTCAGGCCGGGCTGACCTAGAGCTCTGAGTGGCCACCAGCATCCCTGAGACACACGGACACAGCCCCCGTCCCTGTCCCTGTCCCTGTCCCTGTCCCTGTCCATGTCCTCTCCACTGCCCAGCAAGGGATGGCTCCAGCCATGGGGGGCTGCAATTCCCATTGTCCCCTCTGCGTTCTGCTGTCCCTGCACCCCCGCGGGCCCCGGGCATCGCCCCTGCTCTTGGCACCGAGGTGCTCACCTGGGCAGGGCTGCTGAGGGCTTGGCTCCTGCCCTGGCCGCCCACTGCCACCGATGTGGGGCACGGCAGGGTCGGGGCTGTGCCTGGCAAAGCAGCACGAAGCAGGGAGGGATTGTGCCCCTGGATGCCCAGTTTGCAGCTGTTGATGGCTCTACCTCTTTGTCACTTTTCCCTGCAGCCACTGGAGGTGATTTTCCCTCTTTCTACAAGCAGGAGTTGATTCCCACCTGACCCTGTGGTTTGGGACTTGGAGAAGATGATCCAATAGAGCTGTGAGTGCATCATTCTGGGACATGCCTGACTGGGGACAGCTGGTGAGGGCCACCCTGTCCTTCCCTGTCCCCTGGGGTCCTGCCTGAGGCCCCAAGCCTGGGTCCTGTGTGGGCCTCTGCCACCTTCCTGGCTGCTGGTCTTTGCCAGGAGGTGGCAGTCAGAGGACACGGCCACTGGGGCACCTTGTCAGAGCTGGACACACCTGTGTCCGGGGTGTCCCTGCCCCCTGGGCTCCCAGTGCTCCCAGCTGAGCCTCTTCCAGCAGCGGGAGGGCAGAGCTGCCCACGCAGGCGGGCTGGGCACGGCGATGTGCCGTCTGTCGTGTCTGCTGCAGCTCCTCCGCTTTCTCCCCGCAAACCAGTCAGACCAGTGGGCCAGGACTGGTGCCCAGCCTCGCTGCAGTGAGGCAGCTGTGTCACCAGGAGAGGAGGGGACGGGCAGGACGTGCCAGGCTCCGGCACAGACAGAGCTCTGCAGCAGCAACCTCCAGCCCGGGTTATCCAAGAGCAGCTCCAGTGACACAGCACCGGGACATGGACCCCCGGAGAGGTGAGTGAGTTGCCTTTGTCCCCCTCACGGGGCAGAGGTGGGATGTTCATGGCATGGGCAGTGGTTTGGTGACCTTCCTCCCCTCTGTCCGTGAGCTGGGGCTCGCTGCTGGTGTGGCTGTGCCCGAGCAGCGCCGCTCGGAGCCATCCCCGGGATGTGCGGATCTCTGCTCCCGAGGGTGCCAGGGCAGGGATGCCTCCCACGCACGGCACGGGGCAGGGCCTGGGCACGGCGCCGTCAGCCTCCCACGGGCAGTGGGCGTGGGGACGGGGCAGTTTCGGCAGCGGCTGATTCAGGGAGGCTCTTGCACCACCTGCCTCCTGCCCCGCAGCTCCTACCGTGAGTCACTCACGGCCGCTGCAGCTCCCCGGCCTCGCCCACACCGAGGGTCCCGAGGCCCCAGCTCGCCCCTGGCCAGAAACATTGGCCACCCACGGATCCCGAGCCCTGCCAGGAGGGCCGGGTGGGAGGGAAAGGAAGGGGCAGGGCAGGGCAGGTCCTGCTCCTCTGCCGCGAACCCTGGGAGCCGGCGGCGCGGAGCTCTGAGGCCGCCGGCTGTTTTTGGATCCCGTCAGGTGGAGCGAGTGCTGCGGCTTGCAGGACGCCCTGGACCTTGCTCACTGTGTAAACACTGTGACCACAGGGGAAATGTTCTCACTCCGCTGGCATCTGCCTAAATTTAGCTGCTCTTAGGTCATCCCTTTCCGCTGTCTCCTCGCTGCCGGTGCCGCATCGAGCCCCGTCCCTGTGTCCGGCACTGGCCGGGCTGCGGGGCAGTGCCCAAATCCCCCCTGCCCTCCTGGCACTGGCCCAGCAGAGCTGTCAGAGCAGGAATCGATGCTCAGTGGCTGTGCCGGGCACTTTGGTGTCCTGACAGTTCCAGGAGCATTGATCGGAGCTGGATTTTGCCAGATCCTGCGGCACGGAGCTGATGGAGCGGTGCAGAGCCCACAGAGGTCCCGCACTGCCCCGTCCGTGCCCCGTCCCAGCCTGGCACTGCCGGCCAGAGCTGCTGGTCCTGCCAAGAGCATCCTCTAGAGGGAACTGCCAGCCCAGAAATGGGACTGGCTGCGCGCAGCTGCGGCTCCAGCGCTGCCAGCAAAGGAGTTTCACCCCACGAGGGCGTGAGTGCGACCTGGAGTGGGGATACAGCACGGTCAGGGTGGCCAGCTCCCTTCCCGGTGACCGTCACACCTGCCAGCTCACCTGGGGACAGCGGAGATCTGCGTCACGGGGCTTTGGGGACAGCAAAAATCTCTGTGCACCGTCCTGGCAGCCCTGCAGGGCACAGTCCTTCCCCGCCGCGGGGACTGAGGGTTGTACCCCAGCTCCCAGGTGTCCTGTCCCCTGCAGGGGACAATCGGGACCCCCAACCTCCCCGAGGTGTCGGTCTGCAGAGCCCCTCCTCCCTCTGCTTGCCAGGACAAGATCCCATCAAGGTGATCGGGGTTGTCTTGGGCATCGGGCTGGCCCTGCTGATCCTGGCGAGTTTTGGCTACACCTTCATCCGGTGGTACCGGAGGGGCCACTCCCAGCGCCGTGAGTACGGGCAGGGCAGGGGACACGGGGACAGGGCAGGGGACACGGGGACAGGGCAGGGAACACGGGGACAGGCAGGGAGGACTCAGAACACAGGGCTGAAGGGATTGGGGTGTGGGGAGCACGGGAGATGGGGAAACCCTGATGCAGGAGGGCTCTGGGCCAAACTGGGGCACTCTGAGCTGAGGAGGAGGATGCACGGTGATGTCCTGGTGCTGTCCCCCCGCCTGTCCTGCCTGTTCCCACCCTGTCACACAGACCCATGGCAAAGCAAAGGTGGGTTCATGGCACCACATGGCTCTGACACCTCTCCCTCCTCTTCCTCCTGCCTCCCCAGGGCCTGACTTTGTCTTCAACTTCTACCACTCGCGGTGAGTGACACCATGGGGGGACCAGGGACAGGCTCTGTGCAGTGCCAAGGTGTCACACCCCCTCCCCAGTCCCAAATCCATCCAGTTCTGCTGTTGGCAGGGGATGGGCAGCTTGGTGACCTCTCTGCTTTCCCTGCAGCGGGCTGGGGTCGGTGGCACTGGAGCTGGTGCCACCATTCAGCATCAGTGGCTCGCTGGGCACCTCGGGCAGTGGCTACGAGCCCTTCCACAGCCAGGGGCCGTGAGGTGGGAGCTGGGCTGGGGAGCAGGTAGGACATCCCCCTGTGCCCCCCTGTCCCCCAGAGCTGTGCCCCAAAGCCTCTGTGCTGCCCTGTAACCCCGGGGCTTCGCGGCTTTCCCCAGGACAGTCCCAAGGTTTTTCCAGCAAAAGTCCTGCCCGTGGCTGTGGGGCTGCAGGGGCTTTCCCTGAGCTCAGGTTTTGGTTTCTCCCCACACAGGCTTTGGTTTGAGTTTCCTTCCTCACTGTCCCTGGGATGGGACATGTGGCCAGGGACAGAGGGATGGGGCTGGAGCCCGGCTGCTCCTGCAGTGCTTCCTCTTTCTGTCTCTCACTCACAGCCCAGCACCGGCAGAAAAAGCAACCAAAACCAGCTGGGGGAATTCCTCTGTTTTCACTTCTGTAAAAACCAGCCCCTGAATTTGTTGGATTTCGACTGAAATGGCAACGGTGCAGTTTCTGTTGCTAAAAAAGCTTCATAGAATCACAGAATCATTGGGGGTGGAAGGGATCTCTGGAGACCATCTGGTCCAACCTCCCCCCTCCCCAAGGTCACCTGGAGCAGGGACACAGGAATGCATCCAGCTGGGTTTGGGATGTCTCCAGAGAGGGACCAGACTGTCCCAGCTGAGGAGGAGCTCCAGGAGCCCCAGAACTGCGTGATTGGATTTGGGCAACTGTGAGGAAATGGGAAACCTGGCTCAGACCTCCTCCTCCTCCTCCATCCGATATCTGCACCAACACAGAAGCTGGTTCTCCACACTGCCAGTGCAAGGAAACACCTCAAAAAGCCCCTGTGGGGTTCCTCCTGGATTTTTTTTGTACCAATTACCTTCAATCTCAGCAGAACAAGAGGCTTTGGAAGTGCCTGGAGCATGGAGCAGCCGTGGGGAGATTCTGTGGCCACAGAGAGGGGCCCTGCTTGGCCAGCAGGGGCTGCAGAGGCACGGGGGGGCCTTGGGACCATTTCTCTGCAAATTTCTCTCAGAAGGAAAACACAGAAAAACTAATGAGAGCCACGTGGTTGCGTGTAGGGAATGCAGTGAGGACAGAGTGGTATTTCCAGAGAGTCAGAGGAACCATCTATCACAGCTAAATCCTGTGCTCTGTGGCTTTCTCCTGGCTGAAAGGAGAGCTCTGACTGCTCATGGAGAGGGGGAAATGCCACCTCCTGGGCCCTGGGAGCCCTCCGTGGCAGAGCCTTGCACGACACAGGATCCAGCCCACGGGGCCTGACGTCAGTGGTGTACAAAAGAAGAAAAAAAAAAAAAAAGCCATGCTTTTTGATGACTCCGTTTTTCAGAGGAAGTTGAAAAAAAATAAAAAAGAGAGAAAAAAGCTCCAGCCCCCAAAATACGCAGAGGCAGAAGAGATGGGGACGGTGGAGGGGCAGAGGAGGCTCCCAGTGCCCTCCACATCCCTGTGGGATGCAGGGATGGATCTCACATGTGAGCAGTGCCACGGGAGATGTGAGAGAAGCAAACACAGCAAGGATCTGCCCCCTCCTCCTGCCTGCGCTGGAAAACCTGAAAATAAAACCAAAAACCCTTCTCTGAAAAGCACACTCCCCGAGGAAGGTTTCCACCAGCAGTTTTACTTCCCACGGTGAAGGTTCCTGGAAATGGAGTGACTTTTGGAGTGACCCTGCAACCTGGAAAGTGACCCAGGGTGAGCTGTTCGGGCTCATCCTGTTTCCACTCTGATGACAACTGTGCACAGCATCACAGAATCAGTTAATTTGGAAAAGATCTCTGACATCACCGAGCCCAGCCCCGTGACTGAACACCACGATGCTGAGCTGAGCCCTCATTTTTGTCTTTCCTGGCTCCCTCCACCCCTGGGTTTGATTTGTTCTGCCCCTGGTGATGTCCCATGGGATGTGCATCCCTGTGAGAGCTCCCACAAATTCCCCTGGGACAGCCACCCAGGAACTCAGGTGCGTGAGAAGCCCTTGGAGAGCTGACTCAGTTCTTTCTTTTCCCAGTTGTGATGTAGAAATTCTCTTCCCCACGTGAGGCAAAGATACGTTGCCCCTTGCTGGTGGGGAATGTCCAAATCTGGAAACAGAAAGCTCAGCTTGGCTTTAGGAAGGGATGAACAGACAAAATGACCAAATAAATAACACCACATCCTTTCTGTATTTACAAATAAAATGTAATAAATAACGTCTGTATCCAACAGACCATAGTGTGGGTAGGACTGCCCAGCCTCGTGCTGGGCTTGTAGGTGCATCCCATATCCAGTCCTGGGGCTCCCCCAGAGGGGCTGAAGGGTCTCTGTAGGGTCAGGAAAGTCCGTGTGAGGTCGGGCAGGGCAGCAGTCCCGTGCTGCCAGCAGCAGGGCGCTGATGTCAGGCTGACGTGTCCTTTCAGTGTCCGTGTTGTGAAAGGCTGGGATGGCACCAGGAGAGAGGACATCCGCAGGAGGAGCCCAGCTGGGCCAGGAAAGGAGGAAGTGGAAGCACAGGACTGCCCCAGGCCCTGAGGGTGGCCCTGTGCCCTGTGCTGGGCTGCTGAGGAGGGCAGGCAAGGCAGANAGGAGGATGAGGAGGAGGAGGAGGAGGAGGGGGTGTGCAGGCAGATGCCGCTGTCGGTGCTGGTGCCGCTGCTGTCTCTGCTCCCCGTGGGCCCCAGCAGGCACAGCTGGTCCTTGGGCCATGCTGGGAGCTTCCAGCCCTGCTCCAGGGGTNGACATTCAGGGGTCGGGGGTAGCTTATCCAGAGGCAGACGAGGTAGTTGGGTCGGTGTGCAGGGCTGGTGGCCCCCAGGGCCCGGGTCACAGGCGGCTGTCCTTGCTGTCCCCTCCGAGCTGGCCCAGGGGTTTGATGGGCAGCATGATCCAGTCGGGGCTGAGGCTGGAGATGAGCGGCAGCGTCCCCAGGAGTTCAGTGCTGTTGAAGACGCTCAGGTCGAAGGGAGTTTTCAGATCAGGGCTGGCTTTGGAGGTCAGTGGAGCACCTGGAGCTGCCCAGCTCAGCAGAGTTGGGGCTTGGGGTCCCACCTGGCTGGAGCAGTCCCAGGCAGGGGCTCCCCACGGAGCCAAGTCCTGTGTGAGGGGATGCTCGGGAGAGGATTGCTTCAAATACCCTTTGGACACAGCCAGCTCGGGGCACTCCATGTCCAGCACGGTGTCCGTGCTGCCCAGGCCCTGCATGGACCCTGCACAGCCCAAGAGGGACATTTCCTTCTCCGGGGCCTGCTCTGGCTCCACGGTGCCCTTGGACTGCTGCAGGTACCCCCGGAACTCCACATCTTCCTGGATGGTGGGGGAGAGCTCAGGCTCCCCCGGGCTGGCGTTTCCACTGCCAGAGGAGCAGGCAGGAGCAGGGCAGGGGCTCTCCAAGCCCACCCCACTGTCCTCAGCCCTGGGCAGCTGNGGCTGGGCTGTGCTGGTGCTGCTGTCAGAGCTGCTGTCCAGCTGGGGCTCCCTCTGGCACAGGAAGAGCTGCTGGATGGGGTCTGGGTCCAGGCTGCCCGAGGATGGGGGCTCGTGCTCCACCCAGAGCGAGCTCTGCTTCATGAAGGACTTCTGGGAGGGAGAGGAAGAGGGGAGTGAGCTGTGCTTCATCCCTGGTTGGTGCCTGCCTATCCCAGCTCTCCCCAAGCCTGCAGCCTTGCTCTGGCCACCAAGGGTGGCGTGGCACTGTCCCTGCCTTACCAGGACAGACGGAGTCCTCACAGGTTTCCTTATGTAGGTGTGGGCCAGCAGAGCCCCCAGCAGCAGCAGGATGATGAAGGAGGAGCTGAGCATGCCCGGGAGAAGCTCTGCACTCCCTGCAAGAGAGGACACGACCAGGTGAGGGGGGACAGGGGGATTCCCCAGTGCCCACAGCACTGGGAGGCTGCCCTGGCATGGACCCCCATGTGCCCAGGGCCAGGAGGCTGGGGAGGGGGTCTGGATCCCCTGATCCCTCCCTTCCCTGGGTGCCACTCACTGTCCCTGTGGCCGGTGGTGACACAGTGCTCGTCGGTGCGCGTGGTGGGGACGGGCCTGTTGGCCATGCTGGGCTCCACGCTCAGGCAGTACTCTGTCACCCAGAACAGGTCCCTGAGGGTGAACTCGGTGCTCTTCTCCACCACTGTGATCTGCAGCAAACAGAGCACAGGTTGGCACCTGAGAGCTCCCAGCTCCTGCTGTCCTCCCTCCTCCTCCTCCTCTGCTGTCCCCTGGGGAAAGTCCCCAGGGTGTGTTGCCATAACCATGACAGCAGCAGGCCCAAAATCCTCATGAGAGCTGGAAAACTCTGCCATGAAACATGCAGAGAAACCTCTCTGNTGTGATCTGCAGCAAACAGAGCACGGGTTGGCACCTGAGAGCCCCCAGCTCCTGCTGTCCTCCCTTCTCCTCCTCCTCCTCCTCTGCTGTCCCCTGGGGAAAGTCCCCAGGGTGTGTTGCCATAACCATGACAGCAGCAGGCCCAAAATCCTCATGAGAGCTGGAAAACTCTGCCATGAAACATGCAGAGAAACCTCTCTGTGCCGCAGACAAAGCTCAGCATTCTACAGAAGAGCCTGCTTTAACAGCCCGTTTTTCCCCTCGAGCAGCACAGTGAGGGACAGACGGGGATGACACGGGGGCAGCAGCTCATCTCACCGTGTGGTTGTCCCGTGTCCTCCTGACGTACACGTGGTACCGGGTCATTTCCCTCTGGAAGTCGCTGAACTCCACGGTGATGTTCCCCGAGCGGAGCAGCAGCTGCAGCCGCACCTGGATGGAGTTGCCCCGCACGGAGAGGCTCTGGCCCGCCAGGCGCAGCCCGGCTGGAAGCAAATCAGCCACAGGCAGCAGGTCAGGGCTGTTTCCTGTTCACAGCTCTCAGCCTGTGCAGCACCACGGCGAGCTGTGACTGTCGCACCCACCCTCGGGCTGTCCCACCCCCCTGCCCAGCCCGCCTGCCCTCCAGGGAGGTGTGGAGGGAAACATCCCTGCTCTCATTCATCCCACAGTTCTTTCCAAGCAGTTTGGCACCCTGACCCCACCAGCCCCAGCGCAGGGTGGATGGAGACAGACCCCAACTCACCTTCCTGTGGGGAGAAGGAGCTGGTCCTGTTCCAGGGGGACTGGTGGTTCCCAGACACGGCCCTGACCCGCGCGAAGTAGCGCTGCTCCGGGTTCAGCGTGTAGTAGGTGAGGTCACAGGAGTGCTCTGAGATCCTCCTGCACTCTGGGATGGCTGTCCAGGTGTGATTTGAGCCATAGCTGTGGGGAGAGGCACCAGGGGTGAGCAGAGAGCTGGGATCAGAGCCCGGGCAGGGCAGGACCCCTCGCTGTTACTCACATTAGGTACTCCACGTCGTAGCGGGTGTCGTTGGGGCAGCCCTGCCCCGGCTCCCACCTCAGCAGGTGCCGCGCCACCTCCGCTGCAAAACGCACACGCTGGGGGCCGGCCAGCCCCTCACCTGCGGGACACAGCGAGCTCAGGTGGGGCTGCACAGCCCTGTCCCCACAGCAGCCTTGGGACGGGCTCCTGCAGCATCACCCCGCGATGGGCGACTTAGCGGCGCTGACCACCCGAAATGTGCGAGCCTTGGCTCAGATTTCCCTTTCCAGCTTTCAGGATTTGCTCATCCCCCTCTTCTCCTTCCTCTTTCTTTAGGGACAGCACAGCTGGGCCTTCTCGGTGCTTTTCTGCCCCGAGAACGGAGCTGTATTTGCATCCCCCATCCCCTGCCCTTTGCCACCAGCTCTGTTTGGACTCTGCTTTCCTGTTTTGCTCATCTGTTGCCTGGGTGAAACCAGACCTTTTCACACCTCCCGCCTCATCTCGGTGCTGTCACCTGGCAGAAAAGCCCCGCTGATAACATCTGCCACCTTTCCCTTGCAGGTTTCTCCGGCAGCTGCTGTCTGCTGGCAAACACGCAGCCCAGCACTGTGTCCGTGTCCCCTCACGGTCACACCAGTGGGGACAAGCGAGGCTGGTGCCCCTCACTGACCCTTTGGGCTTCCAACCAGCCCTGAAAGGCAAGCGCTGAGCAGGGAGCCCTGGCTCCAAAACGCTGATCTGAAGGTTCAGCACCCAGCAAAAGTGTCCAGGCTGTGACTCCAACCCCCTCTCGTTCTTCTCCCCCACCCCAATGAACCCACCGGGAGCCGGGGGGCTCAGCCCCAGCCCGCAGGGAGATGAAAACCAGCACAAGAGACTCACCGTGCGTCAGGAAGGCAAGGAGCAGCGCCAGGCACAGCGCCAGGGCGGTGGCACAGGGGACCATGGCCGCTCAGCATCCTCCGTGGCAGCGGGGCGAGCGCGGGGCCGGGCTCTGCCCCGGCGGGAGCCGAGCGCTCGTTTTTCCCCCGGGGGTTGGCTCAGTGACGTCTCGGAGGCGTTCGAACAGCGCCAGGAAAGTCACTGTGCAGCCACTTCCACTTCTCTTCGCTGTCCACCCACTCACCCCCCAGCCAAAGCCTCAGCCCGGGCTGGGCTTTTCCAACACAGCTCGAAAGGAAGAATTCTGGGGGGGGGTTTCTGAGCAAAGCGGGGACGTGCTGAGAAAGGCAAGTACAAGTAAATGATGTCTCTCCTGCTTTGTTGTGAAATGAAGTGTTAAAAGCACGGCTCAGGTGAGTGGTAGCACCGAGGGTGACCTGGCTCAGGGTTTTACTGAGCACAGCACCTGCCAGCAGCCAAATCCAGCCAGGTTTAACCAGCCCTGGAACCCCAGGAGGGGGTTCTGGCTTTCCCTTCCTTTGGGCTCAGCCTCCTCTCTCAGCCTGCAATTCCCCTTTCTCCATTTCTGGGGCTGAGTGACAACCTCCGGGCTGTGCTGTGTCCTGCAAATGCCCTCACAAAGGGGTGACACCAGAAATCCAGAGTGACACAGGGGCTGCCACTGTCCCCGGGGCTCTGGCAGCCCCCCAGGTCTGTCTGTGATCCCGTGGCTGTGGGGTCTGGCCCTGCAGTGATGTCCAGCCTGTCTGGGACCTGAATCACCACCCAGCAGGCTCTGGGCGAGAGCTCTGCTTTGTCTCAGAATTTGCTTGAGGGCTTTCCTGGGGCCCTCATGTGATGGAGAGTGGTTTTCCTCAAAAAGAGGAATTTCCCACTGGGGAATCAGTGGAAAGGACACAGATAAAAAGAGCAAGAGAAACCAGAAGTGCTCTGGACAGACTCAGAGAGCATCATGGTGGTCACAGACAAGAAGAATAATTTTTGAAGGATAATTTTGAGTGCCTGAAGTGGGAGATTTCTCCCGTTTTTCCTGACTTATCCTTTCTGCTGAAGGCCAAGGGCTTTCACAAACTCGCAGCCCGGCCAGAGCACCAGCAGCAGATCCCTTCCCTGCCTTGGGTTTGTTCCCATCCAGGACAGACTGCGTGATGTCCCACCCCTCTGCTCTCTGACCCTGAGTCACATCTGGCAGCCACTGAGCTGAGGAGTCCTGAGATGAAGCACAGCCAGTCCCACACAAAGTCACAGATTGTGTTTTGTGTAAGGTAATGACAATTAAAAGCAACGGGACCAAAACCTGGTGAAGTTGGAGTTCTGTGGAAGAGCCACCGTGGGGATGTCCCTGGGGGTGAGGAGGTTCAGAGGCTTGGGAGAAGTGGTTGGCAATTTAGGGGAAAATGAAAGTGGCTGAGGAGGAACAAGAGTTCTGCAGAACGCTTGGATGGCGAGTGGGACTCGGGCTGGCAGCTGAGCCCTGCAGGGAGGGCACTGCCAGCTGCCACAGAGAGGCTGCTGAGGGGACAGTGTCAGCTGGGGGTGATGTGGCTGACCCTGAAATACTTCCCCGTGGTCACACCACAGGCAAATCCAGCCCTGGATCACCTGGCTCTGTGCATTTCCCTTCCTGGTGTCCCTCGGGAAGCTTTCCCAGGGTGGCAGCGGGGTCAGGCAGGTGATGCTGCCCCAGCAGGGCAAGGCTGGGGCCCGAGGGCTGGTTCTGCATGGCCCTGCCGCAGGACAGAGTGGGGCAGAGGGGTCCTCATCCCCATTCCCTCGTGCCTGCAGGTTGGAGAGGCTCTCCTGGGCTGGTGGAGCCGGCTCTGGCTGTGTGGTTTAGCTCCTCTTTGCTGGCTGGGAGGGCTGATAGCAGCAGTTACCAGCAGGAAAGGTGAGGATTTCACCCAGGAGCTGTTGTGCATGCTGACATTTACCATCAGGCTGCTGGGGCCAGGCCACTCACCCTGTTCTCTGGAACTTGCTCCCTGCAGGTGGCTTTGCAGCAAGCAATGAACGATTCCTGGAGCTGTTTTCTGAAAATCCCCTTCTGAAGTGGACGCAGCAGCTCAGGAGGGCACGGCTGGCTCAGGGCTAGCTGGGCGTGCAGCTCAGTGCTTGGCCAGCCCTGGCACGCAGCAGGCACAGCCTGCAGAGGCACCAAAAGCAAACAAAAAACCCCAAATAACACTCCTGGCTGTGAAAACTACAGAGGAGCAGGCTGTGGGGTGAGGGCTGGCACAGAACCCCTCCGTGAGCTGGGATCCAGAGAGCACGAGGGGTCAGAGGGATCCAGCCCAGGCTCTTCAGCCTCACGAGGAAGGGGCTTTGCAGTGGGGATCCTCCAAGCTTGGGTGCCCCTGCTGGTCTCCTGCCCTCCTGAGGAGCAGCTGTGGGTGGGGAGCTGGATGAATGAGGGACTCACACTGTGAATAAAGCCAGGAGAGACGTGTGGCACTGCGGGCCATGGGTCTGGCTATCAGAAAGCACAGGATGAAGCTCGGCTTTTCTCCTTTAATCCGGGTATTTTCACCTGTTTCTACCGGAGCTCTTGGTTCAGCAGAGCATCCCCGGGGTTGTGCCTGCAGGAGGCTCCTGGAAGAAGCATCACTCCATTAGCAAAGGAATAAAAAGGCCTCTAGAGAAACGAGAGGGAAATGGCATTTCATTTCCCTTGGAACAGGGAATTCTTGACTTCTGGGTCACACCAGAGAGGTTCTCCTGGGGTTGGGCATAACTGTGCATCCCCTCCTCTGCTCTGGGCCGGGCAGGAGAGCTGTGGGTGAGTGAGTGGTGGGCACACAGGGGAGAAAAGGGGGGCTTGGGTGTGCGGGCAGCCAGGAGAGCAACGGGGAGCCCCGGGACGCTGCTGTTCCCTGGGGCCAGGTCTCAGCGGGGCCAGGTCTCACCTGCCCCGCATCCCCGGGCCGGCACAGGGCAGGTGTTTTGCAGGCTGCGCCTGGAGCAGTTGGGAAACCGGCGGCGCCGGGGCCGGCCGGCAGGTCCGACAGGTTTGCTCCTGGCGCTGGCACTGACGTACGAGCCCGCTCGCCAAACACCTCCTGCCCCGGCCCCGCGGAGCTGGCTCTGCTCGGCACCGCGCTGCGGGCATGGCCGTGCCGCAGCTCTGAGCCCAGCCCAGCCCCGATCCCGGCCCATGGACGGCAAAACCCCCCCGGTAAGTGCGGGCGGCTCCGGGCTCGGGCCCGGCTGGGGGCGCGGGGCGCTCCGGGCTCGATGGACCCGCTCCCCTCGGGGTTTGGTGGAGGGACCTGTCCCTCCCTCCTGCTCTCCGGGGTGTTCCTTCACAGCAGCCGGAGGGAGAGGGAGCCCGGGGAGCTGCCTGAGGAGCTGCTGCCTCCGGCACCCCTTGGCACACGGAGGGAGGGCAGCCAGCAGCATCCCTGGTGCCAGCCCCGTGCTGGCAGAGGTGCCGAGGCTCTCGGGTACTTTGCCGCAGTGGAGTTGTGAACTGAGGGGACCGGCTGGTGCTGTCAGAGGGATCTGGTGCTGCTTGGCACATTCCTGAGCCCTCCGGCACTTTCCAGCAGCCCTGCACCTGTGGGTACACGAGCTGCTCCCCTCGCCAGCTCTCCAGGCAGTTTTCCCGGTGCCCTTTTTGGGCTGGGCAGACTGAGACCTGCTCAGCGCTGGATGTGGGGCTTTGCTGAGCATCCTGTCATGAGGAAAACATCCATCCCGGCCGGGCACCGGGCGAGGCAGCGAATAATTACCGTGCCGAGCAGCGCCGGCTGTGCCAGCGACATCCGGAACAAAGGCGGCGGTGACGGGGAGGATGGGACGGGGCTCCGGGGGAGGCAGGGCCAGCTCTGACACCGGCCTCTTCCTGCCCCTCGGCGTGGGGGAGCCGGCCAGCAGCGGGGGCACAGTGGGCTCATGCTGGCAGTTGGCTGGGACTGAGGAGATGCAGAGGGACCCCAGCTCTGGGTGGCATCACTGCATCTTGGTGACAGTGGGGCAGGAACTGGGATGGCCACGTACAGAGACAATTGCCCAATACTGGACAGCCCCACTGGGCCACCTCGGCGTTGTCACTCGGGTTAAATGGGCCATCAGGGGTGCCAGGAGCCACCCTTGGCTCTGCAGGTCTTTCCAGGCCTCCATTTGCCCCTCTGTGGAGTGAGTTGAGCAGTGGTTACTCAGCCCCTGGAACATTTTCGGGGCTGTGCCCAAAGGGTGCTCACAGTGGCACAGGATGACCTGTCCCTGGCCACATCGGGCTGGCTCCATCAACAGTTGGTCACCTGCACTTGCAAAGTGACCCTGGCTGGCTTTGGGATTTCACTTTGCTGTGTGTATTTGGGGTCTTGGCAGTGTCCTCTCACCTGTTCTGGGGCTGAGGTCTGTCCCCTCCCAGGGAGGCCATGCTCAGCAGTGGCACTCGAGCAGGATGGTGTCACCCAGGGGGACTGGGGGCTCTCACAGGCTGGGGATGGCTTTGTCCCCTGCGAGGACAATGTCTCCATTGTTGTGTGCTGGCTGAGCTGATCTGTGCGAACAATCGGCGCTTCACGAGCAGGTGAAGGAGTTCCCAGTCTGGACACGGGGCTGTGAGCAGCTGGAGCCGTGCTGAGGGTGAGCAGCTCCCTCTCTCCCCTCTCGATGTTCTGGATTTTGGAGAGTTCCTGTCTCCTTCTGCTCCTCCAAGACGCGGCTGGGCCCTGGGTCTGGTTGCAACACCCAGGTGTTCCCTGGCTTCCGCTTTCCCTCCCACTCCGAAACTGCAGGTGCCTGCTGGCCGGTTTCCCTGGGTGCTGAGCCTCCAGCCCAGCCTGGAGTGCCTTTCCCCTGGTGATTTTCCCCTGCTGCCTTGGGTTTGGTGGCCTTCCCTCCCCATCAGGGTGTGGAGCTGCAGGTAACAGATCACGGTGCAAAGGGGACGGGCACCTCAGTGCTGCTGTCCTCGGTTTGGGTGCCTTGCCCAGCTCTGCTCTGAGCCTCGGAGCAGGGACAGGGAGTGAATGGTGTTTGCACTCCTGACAGGTTCAGCAAAGGGCTCACATTGCAGACAGGCAGTGTCAACCCCTCTGCAATGTGAGCAAAGCCAGCCGGGAGTCCCTGAGCGTCCCCAGTGCCCCCCTTTCCTGTGAAAGCCATCAGTGCCACAGACAGGGGCTGGCTGTGCCCCCCTCCCCACAGCTGCCTCTGGCACGGAGCACTCCTGTGGCTGCTGGAGCATTTGCAGAGAGGCCGTGGGGGAAAGGGCTCAAACCGCAGCCGCGCGCGTGCTCCGGGCTCGGCTCTGCCTCTGACTTTTACTCAAAAGCCAGCGAAGGATGAGTAAAGGTTTTGTGGGCAGGAGCTGTCGCTGGCTCACCAGGGTCACGCGCTCTCCTCAACAGAAACATCTCTGAAACCATCACTGCTCTCTCCGCTGCAGTGCTTATCCACGGCAAGAGCTCTGTTACCTTCTCTGGCAGGCCCCCAAAATTATTTAGACTTTAGACTCTTAAGGAAATGAGTAGCTGAAAGTTCACCTGAGTTTCCTTCTGAGGAGCGCTCACAGCAGTCTGACCTGTGGCACGTCTCGGTGTTAATTTGATATATTTGCACACCGGAGGTGGGAGTGCTGTGGCATCCAGCACTGCTGGCTCCCTGGGGAGGCTGGGCTGTGTTTTCTCAGGGTGATGGAGAGGTTTCTCTTTTGGAGGGTTGTAATTCTTCTGGTCTGATAAGTAAAGGGTTACAGCTGCTGCAGGGTGAGGCGTGAAATATCAGATGAGTGGAGATAGCACACAAATGCCAGGTGAAAGGGTATTCACAAAACCCCAATTTTTATGTAGACAGGAGAAATTCTTTTCCCAGGGAAGGCTCTGGGCATCCCCACATGGCTCATGGCTTCGCTCAGGACCTGCCACAGCTCTGGCTGTGGCACAGAGTCACAGCAGGCACTGAGATGCCCCACGATGTGGGTGCATGAGAATCAAAATCCCATCAGTGTTGTGGCAGCTCAGGCTCGTTAGGGGATGGCACTGCAGGGCACCCTCCAGCCCTCCCAGCCTCGAGGAGAAAACTGAGGGGCTCCCCGGCGCTCCCTGACACCTTTGGGAGAAGGCAAGGCTGCAGCACTGCTGGGAAATCCGGGTGTGGGGAGACCTGGAGCAGATCCAGTCCTGTTCCCGCAGCCTGGCGGGGCAGGGGTGAGAGTGGGGCTGCTGCAGTGAAACAGAAAGTGCCTGTGCTCCGGAAAGTGCCTCTCTCTGCTCCTCCCCGTGCACCGGAGCCCGGGGAGCTCCGCACGAGTGGGGAGGTGGCTCCCCATGGCCGGGGGACATTAGCGGTGCTGTGCCAAGGGCCCGCGGGGGTGGAAGGAGGTTTGTGCCGGGGGGTGGCCCTGCACACCCCGCTGCTGGCCAGGGCGGGTGGCCCGGCCGCTCCCGGAGCCCGGGGTGCTGTGGCCGGCGGCTGTGCGGGGATGAGCTCGGCAGGCTCGGCCCGAGCGGGGCAGGTGTGTCCCCGGCGTGCGACCGGCGCTGAGCCGGGCTCGGACCCTGCGAGGGACGCGTGGCCACGCCGGGGCCGTGACTCACGGATAATGCCCAGGAAGTTACACCAGAGCATCGCCAGGGAGGGCATTGCCGCATTTACAGAGCGCGAACCCGAGCAGCCTCACGATCTGCTCGTTAGGGCTCCCGGACCCCGGCAGGAAACACAGGGGGAGAGAAAACCCAGCTGGGAGAGCGAGGGGGGCTCTCATCAGTGCCCGTGCTGTGCCCGTGTCCCCTCCTGCCGGTCCCAGAGCTCTGCTCCCGCCCGAGTGCTCCTCGCTGGCTTGGCAGGGAAAGGGATGATTTCTGGCCATGGAGAAAGGGGATCTCTGGCAGTGCAGGGCCAAAATTCAGAGGCAGGCTCTCAGAGGGATGCGTTAGAGCCATCTCTGGCTGGCGGTGGTGGCTCCACTTCTCCCTGGGTTCCCCTTCAGAAGTGCTGCTACAGGATCCCACAATGGTTTGGATTTAAAGGGAATGAAAGCTCACTCAGATCCAGCCCCCTGCCACGGGCTGGGACACCTTCCACCGGACCAGGCTGCTCCAAGCCTCATCCATCCTACAAAAGGCAGAGGAAGCAGCATTTATTTTGGGTTTTGTTCTCAGGTCCTCTCTGGAGGAAAATGAGAGGCTCTGGCTTCTGTCACTGAAGGAGCCTTTGGAAGAGTGTATTTTGAGGAAAGGAAACAGATACACACTCTTTTGGGAATTCATGGATCAGGAGTGACACAACTGCAGAGCAGCATTCCAGGGTGCAGGACGTTTCAGGGCTTGGAAAACACCGATTATTAAGTATTACTAAATGACAGCTGGAAATTGCACTGTATTTTTCAAATGGCTAATTAAGGATAGATGCATAAATTGGGGCACTGGCCCCGTGGAACTGGGCCACAGCGTGACTGTCACCATGCCAAATACCCGGCTGATTGCTCGGCTCACAGTGATGGCTTTAGGAAGTTCGGCTGCCTGAAGGGGGAAAACCCAGTGACAACGAGGTTTTTGGCCATCCTGGGTGGGACGTGGCTCAGGTTCTGGTACAGAGAGAAGCACTGGGGTGGTGACTTTCCACGAGGCTCGTGGTTCTGTGAACAACAGGCTCGTTGTGGTGCCGGGGGGCTCAGCTTCATCCCTGTGCTGCTTTCACCTTCCCAGCTGGCAGGGTGGCAGCTGGGGGACCCTCTGGTGGGCAGCAGTCACTGCTGGTGACAGTCCCCTCTGCCCACAGAGCACTGCCTCGCCCAGCAGTGTCCCCCCCAGCCTCCTCCATGTCTCCACGGCCAGCAGCATCTTCGGAGCCCGACCTGCGCAGCCTCGAGAGAACGTCCTGGGCATCAGCTTCAAACCCTACAGCCCCGAGTCCGGCCCCGCCCCGAGCCCCTGCTCGGCCTGTGAGAGCACACGTAAGGATGGGGCTCAGGGTGATCCCTGGCCCTGGTCCCACCCAGGATGGGGAGGGATGGAGGGAGGCAGGGATGGCACAAAGAGCCACGGGCTGGTGTTTCCCTGGGGGTGTGAGGGGTGCGGGGAGCAAGGGAGAGGACAGTGACCCCAGGGCAGGCTGGGGTGTGCATGGCCCTGCTCTCCCACAGCCCGGAGGTGGGCAGCAGGGTCTGGGTGCCCCGGGGAGGCAGCTGCCCCCCCTGACCCTGCCTCTGCCCTCCGCCAGGATCCTCCATGTTCAGAGCTCCCTGCATGAGCCAGCGGCGGCTTGCGCTCATCTTCTGCGTCTCCATCCTCATCGTGCTGCTCATCGCCCTCATCCTGCTCTGTGAGTGGGGTCCCAGCCTGGGGTGGCTCCAGACTCCTCGAGGGGACCTCAGAGGGGCTGGGGGATCAGCAGAGTCTGGGGATACTCACGCTGGGAAGTGCCAGAGGGGAAACCCTGGCCCAGAGACAGGGATGTGCTCTTCCCATTCCCTGAGTGCTCCTGACATCTGGTGGAGAGACGGGAGCTGGGAAAAGGAGCAAAGGAGATCTGCTGCCTGGACTGATGACAGTGTTTGGGGCTGCTGTGTGCTTTCCTTCTGCTGGGCTTACTCTGGTGGGCAGCAGGGGACCCCAGCAGCACCCACAGCTGCCCTCCCCCAGGCAAATCATGGTCCGTAGGCAGAGCAGGCACAGACACCGGGGAATCCCTTTAATCCTGGTCACATCCAGCTGCCACTGTGCAGCTGCTGGGCTTGAAGCTGAACTCACAGGCTGAATGCATCTTCTGTGGGTGAAGGGAGAGGGGCTTGCAGCAGCTGGGCAGCACAGGGGGGTGCTCAGGGTGGACAGTCCTTCCCCAGCCCCGCGTCCAGCAGCTCCTCACTCTTGGTGACTGGGAATGCCTCCAGATGCCCACCCAGGTGGGTCCCAGCCCCTCACCCACGGCCAGCCCTGGACTCAGCGTGGTGTTCTCCTGCTTCCAGTCATGTTCTGGCGGTCGCAGACGGGCATCGTGTACAAGGAACCGGCAGAGAGCTGCAAGGACAGCGCCGTGCGCTGCGATGGCATCGTCGACTGCTCACAGAGGAGCGACGAGCTGGGCTGTGGTGAGGCACGGGGAGCTGGGGTGGTGGGGGTCAGGGGAGCCCCGGGAGCACCCCTGACCCTGCTGCTCCACCCCACAGTGCGCTTCTCCTCCGAGGAGTCCTTGCTCCACGTCTACTCCAGCACCGAGAGCCAGTGGCTGCCGGTGTGCAGCAGTGACTGGGACGAGTCCTTCTCCAGGAAAACCTGCCGGCAGCTGGGATTTCAGAAGTAATTCCTGGGGGATGGGTTGTTCTGCTCGGGTGCTGGGGCTCTGCAAAGCCCTGCCCTGACTGAGTGCAGGGTGTGCTGTGCTATTCCCCCCAGTGTTGTGTTTTCCCACATGTCCAGCACTGCCCTGGACATAATGCAGGGACTGAGTGGTCAGTGCTGGGTGGGGGGAGCTCACTGCCTGTCCTCTCCCCTCCCAGTGCGTCACAGACTGAGTACATCCCCCTGCGTGTCTCTGGCAAGAGCCTCACGGTGACTGACGAGCGAGAGACCATCCAGCAGAGCCTCAACAGGTACCAGGGTCAGCTCCTGCCCTGCCCCTGCCCTGGTGCAGCAGGAACGGGGCTGAGGCTGGGCCTCCCTCCTCTCTCCTGCAGCTCCCACTGTCTCACAGGAAAGTACGTCTCCCTCAGATGCACAAGTAAGGAGCTGGCTGGGACATGGACAAGGATGGGTTACCTTTTCACGGGTTTGGGAGCGCTTCTCCCCCTTCTCTGCACAGGGTTGGGCAAGTGAGGCGTTTTACAGCAAATTTCCTGTGTGATAGAAAACTGATATTGAATACCCTGGTCCCCACTGCTCCCACAAATGTGGCACCCATGGGTGGTGGGGATGCTGTGTGTGTCCCCCCTCACGCTCCCCTTCCCCCCCGAGCCTTTCTCCCAGCCCTGCTCTCCCCTCCAGCCTGCGGGCAGAGGATTTCCGGCCGGATCATCGGGGGGAAGGAGACGTCAGTGAACAAGTGGCCGTGGCAGGTCAGCGTGCAGTACGGGCCCATCCACATCTGCGGCGGCACCATCATCGACGCCCAGTGGGTGCTCACGGCTGCCCACTGCTTCTTCATGTGAGTGCTGCTGCCAGCCCGGGCACCCAGCCCAGCCCCACGCCCCGGCTCTCACTCCCTCCTGCCCCATCTCACCCTGCCAGGAACAGCATGAAGATCCTGGACGACTGGAAGGTGTACGGAGGGGTGTCGGACCTGAAGCAGCCCATGGAGGGCATCCCCGTGTCCCAGGTCATCATCAACTCCAACTACAGCGACGACCACGACGACTACGACATCGCCCTCATGAAGCTCGCCAGGCCACTGACGCTCTCAGGTGAGGTCTCTCAGCTCACCTGGGCTTGGCTGGGGTGGTGTTTTGGGGACAGGATTGAGAGGCTGCTCGAGTCCCCTGGGAACCATGGGGTGTGGTGGGGCTGCTGCCAGCTGGAGCATCCAGCCCTGCTGTGGCCACCCTGCTTGTCCTGTGGCCAGCAAGGGTCTGGCACCCGCAGCCGTGGGCTCAGCCGTGTCACAGGGGGCAGGGGAGACCCTGCTGGGGTGGGCAGAGAGGGGAGCCTTTGCTGTGCCCCGCGCTCCTCCCCGGCTGCGGGGCTGTGACGGTTTCTGTCCCGGTGACTCATCCCTCCCTCCCTCCCGGCTCCCGGCCCGGCTCCTGCAGCCCAGGTGCGCCCCGCCTGCCTGCCCATGTACGGCCAGCGATTCCAGACCGGCCGGTCCTGCTTCATCACCGGCTTCGGGAAGACCAGGGAGAATGAAGGTAAAAGGCAGGACTGCGGCTCCCTGCAGGCAGCCCCTGGCCCCCGAGCACAGCCCCGCTGCGGCCCCCGAGGGCTCTCCCTCAGGGACAACTCTCGGGATTGCCCTCCCGGCTGCGAGGCTTTGCAGAAACAAGAGCTGTGAGAAACACCCGCTTCCTCCCTCGCTGCTGCGGAGGGACCGGGGGGCGGTGGGGGATGACGAGGCCCCCCGTGCCCCACAGCTCTTCCTGCCTTGCAGATAACACGTCCCCGAAGCTGCGGGAGGCCGAGGTGAAGCTGATCGACTACAAGATCTGCAACAGCGACAAGGTGTACGAGGGCTACCTGACCCCCCGCATGATGTGCGCAGGGTACCTGCAGGGAGGGAAGGACGCCTGCCAGGTGAGCTGGGGACACACCGGGGGAGAGCTGCCCGATTTTGGGGTACCCACAGAGGGGCGTCTCCTGCCTCCCCTCCTCACTGCTGTGCCCCTCTGAGCCAGGGTGACAGCGGAGGGCCCCTGGTCTGCGAGGACGACGGCCGCTGGTACGTGGCCGGGGTGACGAGCTGGGGGACAGGATGTGGCCAGAAGAACAAGCCCGGGGTGTACACACGGGTGACAAAGCTCCTCAGCTGGATATACAGCAAAATGGAGGTGAGGTGGCAGGGCTGTGCCCGGGCAGGGTGACCTGGAGAGGGGCTGCACCCCCAGCCCAGCCCCCGGCACCTCACCCTGCTCTCCTCCTGTCCCTTGCAGAGCGAGAACGACTAAGAGCGGGATGGACACTTGCCTGGGCTGTGCCTCTCCGGCTGGCACGGCCACTGCCCCGGGCTGCTGCCAGGGCACGATGCCACCAGCCCACCCCCCACCTCCCTCTGGACTGTCCGTGCAGCCAGGGACCTGTGGCTGCCCCCGAACTCTGAAAACAGCACCTGCAAAGCGCCCCCGCCCTCGCCTGGTGCCGGGGGTGGCGTGGTGGGCACAGCACCCGGCCAGGCCCGGGGGGACACAGCCCGTGCCAGCGGCTGGCCGTGCTGGCTGGGGGGCACCTCCTGGCCCCGCGTCTGTGGCTCTTCTCCTGTAAATAGACCTGTCTGGACAGGCTGTGCGAGTGCTTCCTGGCAGGGCCGTGGAAGAGGGAGCTCTCTCCTTTTGCCAGGTCACAGCTGTGCCACCTCCGGGTGCAGGATGTGGCAGGATGTCCACACTGCCCACGCCTCCGGGGCCACGCTGGCACCTCGGAGCCCCGAGGGGCAGATATTCCACCCTGTGGGAGGGGCGGCCGCCGCTCCCGTGTTTGCGGAGGGATTTGGGAAGCGCCTTTTACGAGATGTCCCTCCCTGCGAGAGAGAAATGCCTGTTTGTTTATTTTTCCATGCCGTGGCTCCGGTCTGAGCCAGCGCTCCCTCCCAGCGCTGCAGCCGCTCTCAGGCTGCTCCGGGGAGGGTTCGGTGGCGGCGTGGGGCCGGGCTGCACCCTGCGGGTGGCTGTGGGAGGTGTGACAGAAGCCAGCGACAGCCAAAGGCCACGCTGGAGCGCGGTGCAGAGCAATCACCCTCCCGGGCAGTGCCCAGTGTGAGCCAGCCCTGGATGTCCCCGCTGTGAGCTCTGTAGTGCCCCAGTGCTGCCTCCTGCCTGCTGCCGGAGCCCTCGCCTCAGCCGCCTCAAGAATGACTGTCTTTACTTCTTTTTTACCCGAGTTACCTCTACTTCATTTTTTACCCGAGTTACCGCTACTTCATTTTTTACCCGAGTTAGCTTTACTTCATTTTTTACCCGACTTACCTTCTGTTTCAATAGCTTTGTGTGGTGTGGCTTCTCAACAGAAAGTTGCCTGGAAAGAGAAACTGCCTAGACACAGCCAGCCTGTCCTCCCTGCCCACGCCCCAGCGGGGACACATTTCCCTCGAGGAAAGCAGTGCCTGCATCTCCTTGTGGATGCTGGGGAACACAAGGAGATCCCCGGGGCGAGCAGAGGCTGCCTGCTCCCCTCCCCAGCCCCGTGTTCAGCTGCAGGGGGCGGTCCTGCGGAGCCTGGCCACCCTGCACTCTTCTAATGAATGTTTTGGTAGTGCCCCACGTGGAGACGGCTCTTTGGGGTGGGCTGGAAAGGAAGCAGCAAAGTGCCAAGGATTCCTGAGGAGCGGGCATGTGGGGCTTGTGATGGAGTGGCCCTTCCTGCCCTTCAGCCTCGTGGCTGGGAGAAAAGGGATGGTTTTAGGTTGCTCAGGTGCTGGGAACACCCCCTGGGTTCCTCTTCCTGACCTTCAGCCTCGTGGCTGGGAGAAAAGGGATGGTTTTAGGTTGCTCAGGTGCTGGGAACAACCCTTGGGTTCCCAGCACTGACCACTTCCCCTGGAGAAGGTTCTGGGCAGCTGTGGTTTGTGCTGGGATTTTGGGACGGCAGGTCCAGTCCTGTTCTGGGTGTGCAGAAAGCACCTGGGGCTGGGGCTGCCACCTGCCCGCTGAGGGGAAGGGGTGGGTGAATTCCTGCCTTGGCTTCACTTCTCGTGGATCTGGAGCAGTGCTGGGTGGCTGCCCCAGAGCTGAACTGAAACAGAGGGAGGGACTCGGTGCCTTTTGGGAAGCACCAAGTCAGCCTGACCTCAAATCCCTTTTCAGAGCACAGCCCAGAAACCTCCCACGGACGCAGGAGCCGCCCGTGAAGAACGGAGCATGCAGAGCCCAGGGGACTGTTCCCACTCCACAACCTGTGAGAAGGGCCTGGGCAGCCCTGCTGAACTCCAGGGAGGAGTGGGGGGCTCCTGCTCCCCGCACAGCCAGGCTGGACGTGCTGCAGTGCCTGCCCTGCGTGTGCAGCGCTGACGGCAACGCAATTTTCCATAAACAGAAGCAGCTGATCCTGAGCAAGAGATGGGGCCCTGCCTGGCTTCCCTGGTTTGTTTTGGTCGGGTTAAAGTGGGAATTCAGTCGGCTTTAAGTCACAGACACCGCTGAGGTTTGTCCAGACCTGGAATCTGGGGGTTTCTGTGGATAGGTCAGAGTGGAGCAGCAGCTCATACTGGTTTATAACTGGGGAAATTGGTCATTTGAGAAGGAGCAACCCAAAAACTGGATCCCAGCAAGAGCAGATCTTGCTGGAACTGTGTTCCTGGGACCAGTAATGGTAACATTTCAGCACATGTGGGACCTTCTCCTCCACTGTGGGCTTCTCCTCCTCAGGGGTTATTGCTCTTCTGGAAGCCTCTCACAGCAGAGAAACGCTTTCAGCCCCTAATACAAATTTAATTTCTTTCTTCTAAACCTGCCATGCAGCAGTGTCTCCCCCCAGGCTCAGGGGCAGGTATGTTGTGTTCTCCCAAGGGATGAAGTTTTCTAAGCAGATTAGGAGTGATTATTTTCCCGTGAAGCCTGGCCACGGCTGTCGCGTTGCTCCCGAATGCTGTGCGGATGAAACACACGCCTTGGACATGGCTTTGCCTCCACTCCCAGAGCACTGTCCATCCCCTGGGGGAGCAGAGTTGTGGTGGGTGCCAGCCCAGCCCCAAGGAGCTCCTGGGACAGCCCAGGCCATCACCTGTGGCTCTTGTAAAGTCCTTTGCTTGCTCAAAATCCTGCTCCAGAGCACCTTCCGAGACCAGGGGTGCTGAGCGTGGCCCCACATCTGGCCGGGCTGTTCCCATGTTCCTCTGTGCTCTGGAAATCACAGACCAGCGTCCCAAAGGGAGCCAAATTACAAAAATACAGCCTGGCAGGCACCACGTGAATTACTGCCCATTAGCGGTGGTTTTCCCGATCTCTCCTTTTATAGCTCTTTGTTCTGCTGTGTCAAAACAGATTTGTTTATAGGGTTTCAGCGATGATGTTTCCCTGCAAAAATGCTTTTCCTCTAGTTGGGAATTGGTTCCCTTCCATGGTCAGTAACATCATCACTTGGCACGGAGTCTCTGCACTTCGGCTGAGGCAGTGCAGGAGCTTCAGAGCAGCCACTGCTGGATCCCCACTCCTGCAGGGGCTCAGGGCACAGGGAGTGACCTGGGCCTGATGGAAAATGATGTTATTGGGGTAAACCCAGCCACACTCAGCTCTTGTCACTGCTCCGCTCTCCCGTGTCCCTGATGGGGCCAAGGGCTCCCACTGAACAGGCGATTTCCAAGCTTGGTGTTACAGGGAGAGATCTTAAAATCGGAGGGGAAATTCTGGAGAGCAACTGGCTCCATCCGTGCCCCAAACCCACGGGGAGGAGACGCCTGCTCCAGGGTGAGGGACTGGGGCTCAGATGAAATCATGCCCTGCTGGAGCTTCTGGCAATGCTCCTGTTTGCTCAGACAGCTGAGGAGATCAGCCCTGCCCCTTTGTTAGCATAAATCAGCATCTCCTGCCTGGCCTCCACTTTACTTTTGGCCCAATTTTTCCAGAAGAGAAGCTGGCGCTCAGTACAGCCTCTCCAGCAGCACAGATCTGGGGAGCAGATGTTCATTTTACCCTGAGCAAGTGCTGGAGCTGCTTTTCCTCTTCCCACACTCACAATGGGGTCTCTGTTTTACCTGAGTTTCTACAGGAAAAAAAATTGCTGCTGATTTTTTTGATTCTACTCACTTTGGGCAGCTCCTTGGGAATTTGTAAATAAAGAACCACGGGAAGGAGAGCACGGAGCACACCCAGCCACATCCAGCTGTGTCCTGGCTGCTGCTGCATGGGGCATCTGTGCTGAGGGCTCTGCTGCAGCCCCCAGGGCACGGTCACACCTGGATGTTTTACTGTGTGCTGTGGATAATGACAGCCCAGAAACAGATAAGGTCAGAGAAGCCCCAAACTTGATTATAATGGCTTGATCCCAGCCTCTCTCTCTGCAGGGTAACTGACAGCCTTATCCTGTTATCCTCATGCATTAGAGGGACTTGATGTTTTCCAGCTCCTCGGTGTTGGTCTGTATCTCTTGACCCTTCGAATAATTGCCTTGAAATGCCAGTGCTGGTTTATTTTCCTTTCATGTTTTACTGGAAGCGGGGAAATGGCTGTGGAGCGGTGCCGTCACCGCCTGATCCCTATCTGAGATGCGTTGGAGTTAAAAGGGGATGAGCCAGCTCGGTGGTGACAGCATTGCTGAGGTGTTTTTCCAAGAAGAAATGGCTCTCCAGGGCAGCAGCAGGAGCCGGGCTGACAGAGGTGTGCCAGCCTGGCCAGGGAGGGAGTGGTGCCCGTGGCTCTCAGACGCTGCCTGGCAGTGCCCCCAGCACCCCGTTCCCATCTGCCACCCTGCACTGAACACGGATCTCCCTCCTGATTTTGCTCCTCCCAGCACGCCTGGCTGTCTGATGGGAACGAACTGGGGTTGCCACAAAGCTCTGTGACAGGGCTGGCAGAGCTTTTCACAGGGCTTTTTGTCCAGCCCTGCTGTCACACAGCGTTTCGCCCTGGCTGGCTGAAGCGTGCCCTGGCTCCTGGCCTGCTCTGGGGAGCTCCCACAGGGTCTGGTTTGATCCAGCTGGTGGATTCGGGGCAGGAAATGCAGGTGCCAGGTCCTGGGTGTGCCAGGCCAGGCTGGAAGCGGCCCTGCTGCCCACCCGGACCTGGGTGGACCCTGTGTTCAGCTGAGTGACGTGACAGGAGCCCTGTGAGCTGACCTGGCAGCCTGGCAGCCCCTTTCCCAGCTCTCAGGAGGCAGCAGGACAGCAAAGCTTCTGTCTCGTGCCTGCCAATTCACCTGGGTGTGTTTTTTGCTGGCCCCAGAGGAGCTCCCAGGCTGTTCCTCACTCGCCTCAAGCCTGGAGCACAGCTCAGGGCAGAGTCCAGGCCGGCTGTGCTGTGGGAAGGGACATTTCACAGCCAGGTGAGCGTTTCCCCTCCACACCTGCACCCTGCAGGCACCGGGACTTCTGCAGAACCACAGAATCACTGAATGGTTTGGGTTGGAAGGGATCTTCAAGGCCATCAAGTTCCAAATCCCTGACACACCTTCCACTCTCCCAGGTTACAGCAAGCCCCATCCAACCTGGCCACTTTTAGGGGTGGAGCAGCCACAGCTTCTCTGGCCAGCCTGTGCCAGGGCCTCCCCACCCTCACAGGGAAGGATTTTTTCCCCATATCCCATCTAACCCTGCCCTCTGGCAGTGGGAAGCCAATCCCCCTTGTCCCATCAACCCACCCCTTGTCCAGCTCTCTTCGAGCCACTTTAGGCGCTGGAAACGGCCCTAAGCTCTCCCTGGAGCTTCTCTTCTCCAGGCTGGACACCCCCAGCGGTGTCCAGAGCTGAGGGTCTCCATCCCCCTGAGCATCCCCGCGCCTTCCTCTGGGGGGATCTGGGAGCCGCCGGGGNGTGCGGTACCGAGCCCCAGCCCGCTCCCGCCAGGGAGGCGGCCGGGACCCCGCCCCGCTGCCCCGGGGCATCGCCCCGCTGCCCCGACCCGCCCGCATCCCGGCCCCGGCGGCTACCATGGCAACGCCGGGTACCGCGGTTTCCCTCATCCCACCGTTGCCTGGTTACCAGCCCCCCGTGCTGGGGAGGATGCCCCGGCGAACCCCACCCCGGACCACCGCGGGCAGAGCCGGAGCACGCCCGGAGCATCCCGGGCTGGCAGGGCTGTGCGGAGCGAGGGGATCCCGGGGAGCGGGGGGATCCCGCGGAGCCGGGGGATGCCTCTCCCGCAGCCCTTGGCAGCGCTCTGGCTCCTGTTGTTCAATATTGTAGTAACACCGTGCGTAAACAGCCAAGCGCCTCATCCCGGGAAGGCGTACGGAGGAAGGGAAGAGCGTGTCTCTCGGGGTGTGTAATTAATGCTTCCAAAGGAAACGGATTTTGGAGTCCATGTGGTGGAACTTGGATCTTGCAGGGATATTTCTGTGGGAGGGAAAGTGACAGGTGGTTTGTGTGGATGTGAATAAGCAGCGTGAAGGAGCAGCCTCTCGGGGAAAGCCGTGTGTGGATTAGAATGGAGCACCCATTTTGGCAAGCCCGCGGTGCTCCAAGATGCTGGTGGGTCCCGTTGGGATTTTTCAGTCCTGCTGGGTGGTTTTGCTCCCGGTTTGAAACAAAGACAAACCCGGAGAGTCCCTGCTCGTGCACAACTGGACCGCGGTTCCAAGGCAGAGTGAGGTGGAGAGCTGCCAGCATGGAGTGCCATGGCTGCCAAGCCAGGCCACCTGTTAGAGCGTGTTTGGGACCTGCTGGAGGATATCCTGTGCCTGCAAGGTGTGCGTCTGCCTGCACCTTCCTCCCGTCAGCCTCACGGCTCACGCTCAACTGGAAATTTTATCTGCTTTGTCTCAACCTGTCCATTCAGGCAAAAAACACTGGGGAGCCACGGCTTTGCCAGGTGTGGGGGACACTCCCTGGCACAGCAAACCAGCAGCTCCGTGTCCAGCTGTTCCCCCGTGTTTGCCTTTCAGGCTGTTTTTGTTTGCAAGGTGCAGAGAGGCTGCTGAGCTCTGCAGCTGTTGCATCCCTGAGCTGGCACCGACAGCATGGAGGTGTCCTGTCCTGTCGTGTCCTGTCCCACCCAGGGGCTGTGCCACCTGCCCATCACTCCATGCCTGGGGCAGTGTTGGTGGAGACAGCAGCCCCGCTGTCTGCATCGTGGTCGCAGCTGATGGTGACAGCAGAGGAGAGCAGGGAGAAAATGTCTGCTCTGATGTGCTGCGGAGCGTGGCAGTGCTGTGGTACCCAGCACTCCCAGGAGCCTCAAACAGCTCCTTGCCCGCTGCTGTGTTAGAGTGTCCTGGTGATCTGGGGTGCTCTCACCCCCAGGATCCTGCAGGGAACCTCTCCTTTGTCTCACCTGTGGGATTCCCGTGGCTGGTGGCCCTGCAGAGCCCGGGCTCCTTCAGCCGGTGTGTGGCCAATCGAGGGTGTGGTGGGAGGATGGGACGGTCCAGGCAGGTGCACGGTCAGGTTTACAGCCCCTGGTTATCTGTTAATCAAATAACAGGAGCAGCAGACTCCTGTGGGAGGTGGAGGTGGTGTTTGCTGCCTGCTGGAGCCCAGGCTGGGTTCCCTGCCCAGTCAACCTTTAGCTCAGCAGGGCTTGCACTGGAGGTTTGCCCCAGTGAAGGATTGGCCTCGCTGCCTCATTGGGTTGTCATCGTGGGGTTCGGGACTGTGCTGAGCCACACATGGCCAGGTGGTCTTGGCTGAGGCTCCCTGGTGGTTTAGGGTCAGTTCCATGAGGCTGGAAGAAGCCATGCAGGAGGCAAGTGGAAATCTGGGGTACAGGTGAGGGATGGTGAGCTCAGACACCCCAAACCAGCAAAAGGGACAATTAGACTGCAGTAAAGCCAGGTTTGTGTCTCCCATCCAGTCAGCCTCTGAATCAGCGCCGGATTTGGGAAGGGCCGTCCATACCGGAATGGCGAGGGCTGGAAATCTCCTCTCCTCTCTCATTTGGAAGCACGAGGCACAACAACAGGCACATTAATGCCGGATTGACGCTGACGTGAAATGGCAGAAGAGCACATCTATGCAGAGCTGGAAATGTCCATTCACACATGCACGCTCCTAAGCGCCCCGGGCAACGGAGCGCTGCTGTCACGGTCTGGGGGGCTTTGCACAGAAACCGGAGATTTTAACTAGGTCTGATCTTCGGGAGATGCCCTGAGGACTCCTGGCGGAAGGCGGAGGCTGCTCGGAATTGCGCTGTGATGGCTGAGACTTGACAGGGCAGATCTATGCAAAACAATGAAAAGGGGACTCGGAGATCCAAGAGCGTTGCAGATTCACCTGCCTTGCTCTGGCAGGATTTGCCGAGCTGCAGAGAGCCGAGCCACGCAGGAGAGAGACTGGCTGCCTGGATCCGCCCGCTCCTCTCCCTCACCCGGGCTCCATGCACGCACACACGCCAAGGCAGCGGTGTGGGAATGGCAAGGAGGGATTATCCAGGAGGAAGAGGCTGAGGAGGAGCGGTGGCTGTGCCCGGCACGGAGCGGGTGTTGGCTGCGCGCGTGGCAGGGCGGCGGCGGGGCTGTGAATCACCCGGCCGGCTCACGTGGGTGCGGGTGGCTCCCAGCTCCTGCTGCCACGGTGGCCCTGCCACTGTCACCCTGCCTTGTTTGTGTCACTGCAGGCTGTGCTGGGCAGAGGGAACCGATCCTCACCATGGGGCAGCCCTGAATGCCTCTGGCAGCACTGGGTCAGTCCCCCAGCTCGCTCTTATCCACTTCCTTCCAGAAAACAGCAAACTCCATGTACTTCCTCACTCTGTGTCGCTGCTTCCTTCCCCCTGAGCCCCTCACAAATTCCTGCTGCCTCCTCCTACCACCGGCTCTTCTGTGGAGATCGGGTTGTGTGGGGAAATGTCTGGTTTCCCTCGTACAGCAGCAGTTTGAGCTGGGATGAGAAGAAAAGGGAGTTCTGTACTCTGTTGCTCTGCTCCTGTGCTGCTCCGCCTCTCTCCTTGTTTTGCCGAATCTCACAGTTTTAACAGGAAGCCCTCATGTTTTGGTTCAAGTCACGGCCTTGCCACTGCCCGTGGAATCCCGGATGGTGACTCCAAACTTTTTGTCACCGATGGGGAGAAAACAGGAAGAGATTTGGGCTGTGGGATGTGGCAGCTGCCGTTCTTCCTCTCCTTCCCTGTGCCAAGGCACAGCTGGATTCAGCAGGAGGGAAGGCGGGAGCGGGGAGAACGGCAAACCCTCGGCGGTGCTCGCTCTTCTCACTTTATTTCAGCTTCAGGAAGAAGTGGGTGGGCCAGCTTGGAGCGACCCAAAAAACCTGTGGCTCTTTGCAAGGCATCTGCTTCCTTGGAGGAGAGCTGGGCTCGTTTGCTCTGCGGAGCGCCGTGTTTGCCTTCGGAGCAGGGACGCTGCCAATCCTGGCGGTTCACTCGTGCGCAGATAAGCTCGAGCGCGCGGAAGTGTGTGAATTCTAGGAATCGAGATAGAAAAACAAAGAACATATGTGTGCTGCGTGCTTGGCTCGGCCCGGCAGTGAACTCTGCCGCGCTACGTGCGGGAAGCCAAACGCTGAGCGAAGGGTTGGAGGTGGGGTGTGTGGCTGGGCAGGGCCCAGCGCCACGTGGAGGGGCTGGGGGCAGGGAATAACGCGAAATTCCCTGTGTGTGTTCTTCAGGGAATGCTCCAGTAGCGGGCAAATAGCAGCAAAACAGTAAAAATTGGACGAACGATTTGTTTGAGAAATGCGGGAGCCAATCAATATTGATCACAGCACGAGAGCGTGAGCTGGGTCACAGCCCTTGTGCACGCACAGGGCCCTCGTGGGGGTAAAATCACTGATTTTGCAGCCTTGGCAGTGAAGAGATAAAGAACGTGAGAGAAGGGACATGTGCAGCTCGCAGTGACTGTGTCACCAGCTGTGGCTTCTTTGTGTGTGTTTCTAAGACCTGGTAATTACCCGAAATCTGCATCTCAGCAAACGAGGGGGTTTGTCTGGGCGCGCTCCGGTGCAGCCCCGCGCTGCACAATGGCCCGGCAGCTGCAGCAGAGGGGGATGAAACCCTCCAGTGTTCGGGTAAACACATCGCCTGCGGAATGGCAAATCGTGGGAGGGGAGGGAAGGATGGGAATTATCGTGGGATGCCGCTTGTGATGAGCAAGGCGGGTTCTGGGAATGTTGGTTGCACCTCTGTGGGTGCAATGGGAACTGGCTCCCCAGGGCAGCACTGGGAATGGCCACGGAGCTGCTGGGGCCAGCGCTGGTGGGCATTGCTGAGCCTGCTCCATGCGTGCCAGTCCCGGGAGCGTGGAGCACAAACCGAGGGAAGGGGCCCCGTCGGGGTCTGGGGGAACCTCGTTGTCCTGGGGCAGCGGAGCCGCCTCCCCCGGGGCTGGCAGCGGGGATGGGCCGGGATGGAGGCTGCATCGGAATCAGGTCAGGCTCCGGAGGGGCTGAATAGCGGCACGCCGGGCTCTGCATCCGTCGGCGAGCTGAATTCCTGCTGTGTGCAGGGCCCCTTCCTTATCGGCACTAATCCAGCGCGGCAGCTGCGGCAGCTCTGTCGCACCCGGCGCTATCGGGGCCGCGCGGGGCTCCCGATAACCGCCCCCTTCCTCCCCGGAGCCAGCAGCGAGCCCTCTCCGTGCTCCCGACCATGTATGGGCACCCAGCCGGGGCCGGGGCACGGGGGCACTGCCTGGCACCGCTGACACCCGCAGGCAGAGCCGCGGGGCACTCGGGGAGCTGCGGGGACAGAGGCAGCAGCCAGCCTGCCACCACCCGCCCTCCGAGGAGCTGCATCAGCCCAGCCCTCTCCTCCTGGCACGAGGTGTGCCCCGCACGCAGACAGCAGGCGACCCGGTCTGCAGTGCCCCGTGCCAGCTGGCAGGACCGAGAGCAGCTCCCCTCTGTCCCCTGGCTGTCCCCTGGGAGCTGGAGAAGGGATGCTGGCAGGGGGTTGCCGGTGGCAATGCCCTCTCTTGGCAGAGTAGCGGTGCCGGGTCGGTGCTAGCAGCGAAGGTGCCCGTCCCAAATGCAGCTGGGGACATGTCCCCCTCCCCGAGCTGGCAGGGAGCGTCACAGCCCGGCCACAGCGTCCTCACAGCCGGGGAGAAGGGTCCGTGCTCCGGCCGGGTGTTCCCGGTGAAGGGACAGGGACAGACTCCGCTGGGAGGGGACTCCAAGGTTATTTATGGTCTCTCCTTGCTGCTGCTGGGAGCCCGGAGGGCAAGCGTGTCTTTGAGCTCACGTCCCACCAGGGCCACTGGCCTCATTGCGGGAGTGTAATTGCTATGCTAATTGGGACAAATCATCATCAGGGGCCGGGCCGGGGGCTGGTGGCCGGCTGCTGTGCCGGGCCAAGCCGTGCCGCGCTGAGAGGAGCCCTGGGATGCTCAAAACCAATGAAGTTTTAAGACCAGATGTGGAAAGAGCAAACCGAAATTGTTCTTCTTGCCTCTCCTTCTGTGGCGTCTCTTAAATCTTCTTGAGAAAGTTTTTAATTGAAACGCGCCACATTAAAAGAATAATCCCAAGTGCGAGTGGAGTCTGTCCCAGTTTAGGAAGCTGAAAATATTCAGCAAACTGGTTATGTCAACTTCTCCCAAAGACAGAGGGATTTAGGCTTGAGTGTTTTAGCAAACTAGGGTAACTGTAAATCCAGCCTGGTTTTTTTTTTCTGTCTCTGTGGAGGTTTAGGTTGAGTATCAGGAAAAGGTTCTTCCCCCAGAGGGTGGTGGGGCACTGAACAGGATCCCCAGGGAATGGGCACAGCCCCAAGGCTGCCAGAGCTCCAGGAGCGTTTGGAAACCACTCCCAGGCACTGAGTGGAATTGTTGGGGTGTTGACCCCATTGCCTACAGAGCAAACTTGAGACTGCACTGAGATTTCTGCCAAGTGGAGATGGTCGAAAATACAACACTGAACCCCACAAAAAAAAAATGTGCATCTGGCTGCTCAAACCCTTCCCCTCCTGCCTTTGAGCTGCTGGGCTGGGCACAGCGATGGTACCAGAGATCCTGGGTGTCTCCTAGGACCAGCCTGGCTCCTTCTCGGTGGCATGGGCTGGCCCTGTCTGCCCACACAGCCGGCCATGGGTTGTCTGTAGCTCCCCCGTGCTCCCTGGCTCTGTCCCAGTGCCTTTCCTGAGCCATCGGGGTGCTGACACCCTCTTCTCCCCTCTCTCACAGCAGCCATGGAGGCAGTGCTGATCTTCCTGTGCTCCCTGCTGGTGCCAGCGGCCGTGGCAGACGGTAGGTGCCCGGTGCTTCCCCCACACAGCTCAGGAAAAGCCTGGGAACCCCGGGGAACAGCCTCCACACGGATCCAAGGGGACTGGAGTGGGGTGTGGGGCAGCAGCCGTGAGAGCCCAGAGCCCCAGAGTTTGTGGGGAGCTGCCAGGGCCGAGCCAGGGGCTCACTCACCTCACCCCGCCTTGTCTGCTCATTTCCAGTGGCCACCCAGGAGAAGGAGGAGGAGGATCCCTTTAACTATGGTGAGTGAGCACGGCCGGGAGTGGGGGTGGGTGTGCCATGGGCAGCAGAGGAGCCGCCCCCCTTCCCTGAGCCCGGCAGGAACGAGCCCTGTGTCTCCCCCTCCCAGATTACCAGAGCCTGAGGATCGGGGGGCTGGTGTTCGCCGTGGTCCTGTTCACCGTGGGCATTCTCCTCATCCTCAGTAAGTTGGGGATGGGGTGGATGCTGGGCTGGCAGGCTGGGGCAGCAGGGGCTGTTCCCGTGGTGGGGAAAGGCCACATCCCATTCCCCCTTCGGCCACACTCACGGACTTTCTCGCCCCTTGCAGGCAGGAGGTGCAGGTGCAGTTTCAAGCAGAAGCCCAGGTGAGTTGGGGGCAGCCTGGTGGGGAACATCTCCCTTGGAAAACCCCTCTGCTCCCATCCTCCCGGGCTCCCTCCCGCAGCTGGCAGAGGGGCTGCACTCTCTGGGTGTCCCTTGGGGTGCCCAAAGCTGGGGGACAAGGAGGACACTCTGCTACAGAGCTCCTGGGTGGCAGAGCAGCTCTGCCTCCTCCCAGCCACCTTCCTGGCCATCCCACCACACTGCTGGGCATCCCATGTGGGGATGGGACACAGATCCCAGCTGTCCATCCCATGTGGGGATGGAACACAGATCCCAGCTGCCCATGCTGGGGTGGGACACAGATCCCAGGTGCCCTCACTGTGCTCCTCTCCCTGCAGGGCTCCAGGGGACGAGGAGGCACAGGCAGAGAACCTGATCACCTCGAACGGTAAGGACACTGTCCTGCAGTCCCTGTGCCACTGCCCCATGTCACAGCCCCCTCCCAGCCCCGGGCAGGCACCACAAACCCCTCTGCTCTTGCCTTCGCAGCGACGGCGGCACAGAAAGCAGAGAACTGAGCAGGAGCCATGCGGTGAGTCCCAGCCCAGGCCGGGTGGGGGCATCAGGATGGGAGGGACAGGTGGGGACATGCATGGGGGTGACTGCGGGGCTCTCAGCAGAGCAGTGGGACTGGGCAGCTCTGCATCCCTGGGATAGAATGGGGGCAAGCACTGGTGGGGTCAACACCAAGGAAACTCTCAGTGCTGGTGAGGTCCTGAGTGTCCACAAGCAGCCCAGCAGGAAAAGGAAGCACCTGTCCGGATTTTCCCTTGTGTTACACTTCCTTCTCTTGTGCTCCTCCTCCCCAGAGTGGTTTTGGTTTTAGGGTGTTCAGAGAGCTGGGTGTGAATCCCTTAGGGTGTCTCTCTCTGAGCTCCCCGACATCCTGAGCTGTGCCCTGGTTTGGAGAGGGGGAAGGCTGGAGCCCGTGCTCTCAGTTTGTGCTGCAGGGGGGAAAGCCTGACCCACTGCTGTGCTCCCCACACAGACCCAGAGACCCGAGGACGGACGCTCGGAGCGCAGATGCCCGCGGTCTGCGAGGAGACTGAAAGCCCAGCAGCAGGTCCCTCTCAGGAGACGCGGGGCTGCCGTGTCCGTGTCCCCCTCCGTGCTCCAGCACCGGTTCTCTGTTTCCTAACCCGACTAAACTCCGCTCACCGTCCTCTCTGCCTCCCGTGGTGTGTAATGTTGCTGTGAGATGATCATTACCTCTAGGGCTAGTTGTTGCTGATGTTGTAATCGTGACTTTCTCTTCACCTTTCTCGTGCTGTGCGTGTGATTCGGGCTCTGTAGGGCTGGCGGGCGCTGCTCTTTGGGCTGCCCTCCAAGCCTGGGCACAGGGAGTGTGGGGCTGTGGGGCCGGGAGCGTGGGCTGTGGGGCAGGGACCCCCGTTCTCTGCCCAGTGCCAGCAGTGCAGCCCCCCTGGCTTTGGGCAGGGCTTGGGGACCTGCAGTGCTCTGGAGACCTGCCCAGCCGTTTCAGGGCCACCCGTCCCCATTTCAGCAATAACCCCCTGCATGCTCCCAGCCTAAAAACAGCCATGGTGGGGGGTGAGTCAGGCATGACCCCATGGCTCAGCCCTCCTCGCTGGGGTCCCTGGGGTGCTGGATTCAAGGCTGAAGGAAGCTCTCCTGCCTCTCCTGCTTGGCACTCCCCGTTTCTGTCCCTGGTTAAACCTGTGGGACGCTGCTTTAAGAGTGAGGCAAGGCCGTGGTGGCAGAGAAGCCCGTGAGGTCCCCAGCACGGTGACACTGTGGAGGAGGGCAGCAGCACAGCGGTGACCCTGCTAACCAGCACAAACCAGCTCCTGCCTGTGAGCCAGAGCTGGGTGGGTGACACAGTCTGAGGGCTAAAGAGAAACAGAGATCCTGTCTGTGCTTGTCTCCGGCAGGGAAGGGGCAGTGGCGTTTCCTCCTGGTGCTCCCTGCCCCTCCTGGCGCCTTGTCACTCCCTGTGCCACCCATGCCAGTGCTGTGTGTTGTCCCGTGGTGGTTCCGTGTCACCCCCAGTGCCAGCTGTCCCTTCTCCCCATGGAGCAGCAGCGAGTGGCACTGAGTGATTCTCGGGGCTTTTGCACACCTGAGCTTGCACTGTGACAACCTGCTGAGCCCAGAGGCCATTGTCACCCTGTGTCCTCTCATGGCTCAGAGGCAAACCTGTGATTTTTGTCCCTTCCCCAAATCCTTGAGCAGGCAAAACCTCGGCCGGGGCTGGGGACCACCAGCTCAGGTGGAGGCAGCAGTGAGGGGTCCCCAGGGCTGCACTGAAACACCTCAGGGTGCCACCCCCACACTGGGAAAGGGGGTCTTGTCCTCCAGAATGGCTTTGAGAGGGGTTTCTGCTCCATCCATCCCACTGTGGTGGCCCTGTCTCCAGCGTGGGCTGTGTCCCTGCATGCTTGGCATCACTTGGTGGCACCGGGAAGCTCTGTCCCATCTGTGCCAGGCAGAGGGGCCGTGTCTCTGGTGCTGTGTCCCTTCCCTCCATCCTGGCTGTCACAGAGAGCTCCCGGGCAGAGCAGAGCCCCGGCCCGGCCCCCGAGTGTCACGGTGTGTGTCCCGTCGGAGTGCCCGTGCTGTCCCTGGTGTGCCGTCGGTGTTACCACGAAACAAAGAGCTCCCTGTGGTGTGTGAAATGGCCAAACCCTGACTGTTGTAAAATAAACTGAGCTATTGTGTCTCCTTTTAAATAGGCGAGTGTGCTGCTGTGCTGGAGGGCTGGTGTGCTCTGTGCTGTGACCTAAGGGGAAAGGAATAAAATATCGTTTCTATCGGTGCCTGCCTGCGTTGTCTCGAGGGCCGCGGCGTTCCCAGGGCAGCCTGGCAGCGTCCCACGCCGTCCCATTGTGGCCCGGCTGGGGCCAGGGGGGCAGGGGCAGCGCCCTGGGCAGCACAGCCGGGCTTTGTGCCGGCCGAGCCCCCTCCTGCTCCTTTCTGCAGCTCGGCAAGAGCCAGAGCCCGTGGGAAGGGAGCGCGGGGGCGCGGCCGCGGACACTTTTGTCCGGCTCGGATTTTTGGGAGCCGCCGTGTCGGGCTGCTGGCGCGCCGGTCCGGCGGATGCTGAGCGCTGCCAGGCCACGGTGACAGCAGTGACAGCAGCACCCTCCCGGGGCTTGGCTCTACCCCGTGGCACCTTAGCCGGGCCACCGCGGGCTCGGGGTGTCCGCGCTCCTCCGCCCTGCCGAGGGGAGCGTCCCACGGGGCCGGCTCCCCGCCGGCCACCGCGGCGTTAATCGGCTTGGGCGCGTGACTCCGGCTCGCTGATGGCGAGATTAGAGCGAACTGGATCGCACAGCCCTCCTGGCAGCTGGCCCCGCCGGGCCCGGGGCTGGCACCGCCCGGAGAGGGGCACTGCATCCCGGTGCCCGCTCCGGCGGCGATGCGCCGCGGACAGCGCCGTGCCCGGGACCCGGCATGGCTCGGCGCTGGCACGGAGGTGCCGACCCAGCCGAGGGACGCTCTCGGTGCCAGGTTGGGAGGATGGGGAGTGCTGCCCGCTCCTCCCCAGTAAAAAGCAGTCACAACCTGTATTTGAGCCCATCCCTCGCTCGTCACCACCGCAGGAGGTGAAGCCCGGCAGGGCCGACAATGGGAAGGGGAGGGAGGGCTGCGACAAGGACACGCAGTTCGGGGTGCCCAGCCCTCCCCACCGGCTGGCACGGTGGGTGCTGCCCCTGCCCTTCCCTTCCCTCCCCTCCCTCTTTCCCAAAGGCGGGCGAGAGCCCTGTGCCTCCCCTCGTGACTGCGATAAACATTACACCGAGGCCATTAATGTTTAATGAGGTTTGTCTCCCAATTAATGCGCTTTCCCGTGGGTGCCCACTCGCAGAGCGAGGCTCCCGCCGGACGACACGCCGAGGCCATGGGTGACGGTAAGGACAGACACCTCCACGGGGACATCTCCATGCGAGGAGCACGGCTGGTCCCTCCCACCGCGGGGGGAGCTCTAGATGAGGATTTGGGGTGGGGAGACATGGGGATGGATCCTCAGAGCTCCACAGCCCTGTGGCACATCGGTACCAGTTTGTCTTCTTGGGGTGATTTCTCCTTCCAAGCTGCTCCCGGCAGAGGGATGTGCAGTCAGGTAAGGTGGCTGGAGAGGTGACACGGTGACGAGCTCGCTGACATGGGGGAGTTGTTGGCGTGCATCTGGTGCGAGGTATGAGCCTGAGGGGTTGTTCAGGTCTGTGCGCTGAGGGGACAGAACCATGGATGGAGTCCTGCAGGCAGTGGCACTTCCGAGGGCAGTGGAGCCAGGTCCCTGCCGGCAGCTTCACCTGGAGCTCGAAGGCTCCTGAGCATCCTGCAAATGTGGATTGCAAATGCATGCCGTGAATTTGCCATGGACGTTAAACCTCCCGGGTGAGATCCAGGAGTTTCCTGGCTCAGCTGCGCGCCAAGGAAGTCACAGCACTCTCACTTACAGTCCCCGATCCTGGTCTGTCCCACCTCCCCATTGTGAGGAACTGGCTCTCACTGGAGTTTCTCCTCTTTTCAGAGCAAGTGTCCGATCAGGGCCAGGACAGGTTCAGCTACGGTGAGTGCGTGCCCCGGGCAGGCTGGGGCTGGGGCAGGGGCAGCCCCTGCCACCGTGCCATGGGCTCTGTGCTGCGGGCTCGGGCTGGACTGACACCTCCCAACTCTCCTCCTCCTCCCCAGACTATGACACCATCCGCAACGGGGGGCTGATCTTCGCCGTCGTGGCTTTTGTCATCGGGCTCCTCATCATCCTCAGTAAGTGCTTGGATGGGCTGGATGCCTTTTGGCTCCACTCCGTGCCCTGTTCGACCCCCTCCTCTGGCCGGGAGGGGGCTGGGGGCCACCAGCCCTGCCCCACAGCACCAGGGGTGGGCACAGCCTGCCCCCGGGGCTGCCTGGGAACTTTCCATCCAGGCACGCTCCCAGCACAGGGCGAGTTGGGAGGGAGACCACGTAAATATTTAGTGTTTCCCTGCCAGCGCCAAGGCTTTAGTGGGAAGGTCACTCATTAAAAATAGCAGAGAAAACTTTGACATTTCCAGAGAGAGGAACCAGCGTTCCCAGAGCTCTCGGACCTCAGAGTGACCCAGTGACCCTGCCTGGGTGTTCTGGCACTGCTCCGTGCCGGCACCACTCCGTGCGGGGTGGCCGCGGTGTCACAGCTGCTGCAAGAATGATGCCCGCTAATTTTAGGGAGAAAAACATGAAAACCAGCAGCATTTGCAGTCACGGGACAGCTTGAGCCTGTGGCTGGGCAGTGCCAGGGCGGCAGGGATGGGTGAGATGGGGCGGGGAGGGGAGGCTCAGCCTCAGTCGCTCCTCTCGCCCCCAGGCCAGCGGTTCCATTGCGGAGGGAGGAAGAAGAGGAGGTGGGTATTGGACGTTTTTCAGGCAGCCTCATCTCCCCTGCCTGTTCCAGTCCTGCCAGCTGACAGGGCCGCCGTTCAGCCCGTGTTCCCCCTTCTCTCAGCCACGTTGCAAAGAGTAACTTCTCTCCTTGATTTTTGCTCCACAGACAAGGGAGCGAGGAAGAGCTGTAGGTGCAGGTAGGAGGCTCTCACTCCCCGTGCCGGGCAGCGATGCTTTGGGGTACTCGTGCTTCAGGGAAGCACTTCTGGGGGAGTCTGTCCCGGGAGGAGAGGGGCTGGGACACGCTGGCCACGTCACCCTCCCTCTCTTCGGTTCCAGAGCTGCAATGCCGCCATGGAAGCAGAGCTCCAGCCGAAGCCCAGGAGTCCTGGCCAGTGGCCACCCCTCACCCCGCTCCAGTGGATCCATTACCCCGCAAGGCCAGAACGCAAATTACCCTCGTGCTTCCCCCTCTCTTAGACCCAGCAAGAGTTCCTTGGCTAATAAAGTTCAAGCTCCGAGAGGTTAAACTGTGCGCCCGAGGTGTTTGAATCGCCCACTCTCCTGGCCCGGCGCCAATCCCTTTTCTGCCCTGCAGGCGCTTTCCACCACAGACCCAGGAAAGGCCCCCGCTGGCTCCTCCGCAGCCCGAGGCACGGAGCAGCAGCTGCCTCCGCCCTGGCTTTGCTCCGGATGTTTCCTCTCCCAGCTGCAGGTCCTGGATCCTGCTGCACTTGCCTTTCCCTTGGGATGCCCAGGCAGGGGCTGGCAGCACTGTGGGGCTGTTTGTCCGGCTGGGATGGGGTTAATTCTCTCCCTCGCAGCCCTCGCGGTGCTGGGCTGTGAGTTGGGAGCTGGACATCACCTGTGGATGGCCCGTAGAGAATTTCAGCCTTCTGGGTTTCTCCTTTTTCCCTTTTCTTGTGCTCACACTCCCTCTGCTTTCACTTTATAAACTGCCTCTTCTTTACCCACGCGTTTGGGGGATTTTCCTTCTTTTTAATCCCTCCCTGCCCTGCTGGGGAGGGGAGTGGGGGAGCAGCTCAGTGGGCAACTGGTGTCCAGCCAAGGTCAAGCCAGCAGGGCACCACAGAGCGCGATCCAGGCGTCCTTCCCGGTCAGGAGCGGGGCCGGGATGAAGCACGGAGCTCTGCCAGTCTCGGCCTCTCTCAGCTTCGGGTTCAGCCAGAAACGCCTCTTTCGAAAAAAAAAGAGCAAAACTCTCCCGCAACTGGGCGGTGAGTGAGGAGGGAGGCTCGCTCTGTGCGCGGAGAGCTGGCCCGACACAGACACCCAGTGACGGGAGGGCAGGGCTGCCTGCGCCCCACCGCTGCCCCCCACCTGCCCCTGCACCCTCGACCCTTCCCCTGCAGGCCTGGGGCCAAGGGGGCCTCGGAGCACCCCAAAAAATCAGAGAAGGAGGGGTTCAGGGAGGGATGCAGCGGGGAGCTGAGTCCCAGCCTTGTCAGTCTGGGGGTTGCTTGACCGGGGAGTGGTTTGGGTGAAAAATCCCGACTCAGGGGGTTTCCTCCCCTCACCTGAAGCCGCTGTGGTTGTTCAGGCGTGCAAGGGGCTGCCTTCAGTGACCCCGACCCTCCCAGCACCACCGGGATGGAGAAACCAACTCCCTGGGTCTGTTTGGGCTTCGATCGAGGTCAGACATTGACAGAAAAATAGGATTAGCTGGGGGAAGGTTATTAGGCAAAATCCGTGCAATTTGTCTAATCTGAGGTGCTTATTTAACTCAGTAAGGAGATTATTTTGGAATATAATTTTGACTTGACACTGACCCATTAATAAAGACTCCTGTCTTTATTATTTGAGTTTTCACAGCTCAAATAGANGACCCATTAATAAAGACTCCTGTCCACTTTTCACAGCTCAAATAGGGACAGGAGTCCTTAAACCGAGGGAGAAAATGGTTAATGGTTGAGTTCCATGGTCTTAGAGGTGTTTTTCAAATTAAATGACCCTGAGATCCTATGAAAAGTGCCTGTTTAACAGCACGGAAGGGTTTGGTCACTCCAGAACTGCCCTGCCCACACCTCACTGAGTGTGGTGGGGTTGTGTCCCACAAAAACAGGAGCTGAAGGTCCCGACAGGCAGGGAGGCAGCGGGGTGTGAAACGAGCCCGTCCTCAGCAGGGTCTCACACCCCTGAGCCCCAAGGCTCCCCTCCTTGCCTTCTCCCGAGCGTGCCAGAGCTGCAGCCGTGCCCTCCCCTCCCCGAGAGCCCCGCAGACGGAACCCCCGCGGCTCCGGGGCCGGGATTACGGGGAGCGAAAAGCCGTGTCTGGCTCCGGCGCGGCATCTCTGTCTCGGCACCAGATGGCATTAATGGCATTATTCTGCACGGCTTGGGGACACCCACGTGTGCCCGCACCTGCACAGCCCCACAGCCCTGCCCGGGGTGAGCCAGGGCTGGGGACAGTGACACGGGGGGGAGTGGCAGGGCAGGGCACACCCCAGCACCCAAACCCTTGCACTGGGGGGTGACATTTGGAGGGCAGGGTCTCACCAGAGCTCGGCTGTGAGCAGTCCAGCCCCGGGCTCCTCCAGGATGGAGCCAGGGGATCTGGGAGCCAGGAATAGAGGACAGGCATAAACCAGTGACGGTGCACAGGAAATGTGGCCTCTCTGAGCTGGGGTAGAGGGGCTGCCAGCAGCTCGCCACACCTCCACAGTAATTTTTTTTTTTTTTTTTGGATGTTGAGCTCTGGAGCTTTGGGAGAGGGAAGCTGGGGGCATTCCAGGAAAAGGCCACCGTGTCTCGTTCCTCCTGTCACTGCCCCGATGAGAGGGTGCTGCTCTCCTCAGGGTGGGTCGTTGCCCCCATCAGAGGGTGTTCCCTGGACAAACCCAGCCCCTCAGCCCTTTCCTTGTGCTCCCTGTGCTCCGTGGCCTCGGCGAGGAGGCGTTTGCCTTCTCCCCTGAACCAGGCAATCTCGGAGGATTTCTCTCACAGCCCCTTGAGCCGTTAATCTTCTCAAAGTAAATCTTTTCTGCGGCACAAAGGGGATTGGGTAAATAATACAGTGGACAACTGGAGTGCCCTTTTCCTCTGGGAAGGCTTCCAGACCCAAACAGCTTCCCCTTGGTGCTGGTTATTCCCTGTTTTTTTTGCCGGTCTCTGGATGGACAGGTACGAGGGAGAGGGGCTCTGGCCGGCTGTGGCTTGGCCTGTCCCTGTGTTTCATCCCTGACTGAATGCGGGGAGATGAGGCAGCGGGGCCGGACCCGGAGCAGCAGCAGCAGCAGCCAGGGAGGAGCTGCCAGAACTGCTCCGTGATGCCAGCGGCGCATTTCGCCCATGAGGAAACAACGAATGCAAAATGTCTCCTCGTTAGTTTAAAGAGGAGAGCAGCAAATGGTGACTCAGGGAGCCCGAGAGGAACACAGGAGAGCGGAGAGATGGGCCGGGCTGGCGGGGAGCCAGGCACACGCCTCGCTTCCCTTTGCTCTGCTCCTGAAAAGGCAGCGCATCCAGCAGCAGCAGCACCTCTGCCAGAACAGCAGCGCTCCACGGGCTGGAATTATCCCGCAGCCCCAGGAAATGACATTCCAGCCCCCATTTCCGTGTTGCACGTGCCCCAAGGCGGGGGTGATTAGGGAATAAATGCTCACTATCGCTCAGAGGCAGCGATTCTGTGGGAGCGCAGCCCAGGGATGGACAGGCGGGGTCCTCCCGGTGGGATTTGGAGGGATTCACAGTGGGATGTGGCTGGGAGCAAAGGAGGGGCCCCATGAACCCAGTCCGTGTGTCTCAGGACCGTGCCTTGCAATCACAGAGGTCGGAAAACTCCCCTGACTATTGAAGTCCGGTATTCAACGCCGCCCAGGCCAGCACTAAACCATGTCCCCAGGGGTCACATCTGCACACATCTGTCTTTTAAATCTCTGATTTAAATCTCTCCACTGCTGTCCTGGAGGGCACGTTTAGCCCCTGGAGATCACTGAAACTGTGCAAAGCCCCTGGAGCTGGCGAGGAGCCGGCCCCCGCTCTCGTCCCCGCACGGGGCTCACCCCAGCGAAGCCCCCTCGCCCCTGTCCCCGCTCCCCCGGACCCCGCTCAGCAACGGAGCGAGGCGACACTAGAGGGAACCAAATCCCAGCTTCTTGCCGGGAAAGCGGCTTTTCCTTGGGAGGCCGAGCATCCCGGCTGCCCGGCAAGGCACTCGGGCTCTGGGCACGGGGGACGCGGAGCCCTTCGCAGGGAACAGAAGCACAGGATGGTTTGGGCTGGAAGTTTAAAACTGTTCTCCCTTCTCGTGTCGCTGTCTGTTCACAGTCACAAGTGCCAGGGATTCCTTATGGAAACGCAGCTGTTCCTGTAGTGTGAGACTCAGGGGGCTCAAGTAGGATGTAATTTTTGGGTACATTGACCTGCTGGCACCTGTTTATCCAGGGGTTTACCAGCCTTTTACTGAGGCACAAGCCCTCTGCCACCTCCAGGGTGTTTATCCTCCCACCACTCCATGTGGCAGCCGCATGCTGGGGACATGGAGTGGCACTCTGCCACTGGGGAAACTGAGGCACAGAGGGGGGTTACAGCCACAGGTAAGGTGAGGTCCTTCCCCCCTCAGCACCNGGTAAATAATACAGTGGACAACTGGAGTGCCCTTTTCCTCTGGGAAGGCTTCCAGACCCAAACAGCTTCCCCTTGGTGCTGGTTATTCCCTGGTTTTTTTGCCGGTCTCTGGATGGACAGGTACGAGGGAGAGGGGCTCTGGCCGGCTGTGGCTTGGCCTGTCCCTGTGTTTCATCCCTGACTGAATGCGGGGAGATGAGGCAGCGGGGCCGGACCCGGAGCAGCAGCAGCAGCAGCCAGGGAGGAGCTGCCAGAACTGCTCCGTGATGCCAGCGGCGCATTTCGCCCATGAGGAAACAACGAATGCAAAATGTCTCCTCGTTAGTTTAAAGAGGAGAGCAGCAAATGGTGACTCAGGGAGCCCGAGAGGAACACAGGAGAGCGGAGAGATGGGCCGGGCTGGCGGGGAGCCAGGCACACGCCTCGCTTCCCTTTGCTCTGCTCCTGAAAAGGCAGCGCATCCAGCAGCAGCAGCACCTCTGCCAGAACAGCAGCGCTCCACGGGCTGGAATTATCCTGCAGCCCCAGGAAATGACATTCCAGCCCCCATTTCCGTGTTGCACGTGCCCCAAGGCGGGGGTGATTAGGGAATAAATGCTCACTATCGCTCAGAGGCAGCGATTCTGTGGGAGCGCAGCCCAGGGATGGACAGGCGGGGTCCTCCCGGTGGGATTTGGAGGGATTCACAGTGGGATGTGGCTGGGAGCAAAGGAGGGGCCCCATGAACCCAGTCCGTGTGTCTCAGGACCGTGCCTTGCAATCACAGAGGTCGGAAAACTCCCCTGACTATTGAAGTCCGGTATTCAACGCTGCCAAGGCCAGCACTAAACCGTGTCCCCAGGGGTCACATCTGCACACATCTGTCTTTTAAATCTCTGATTTAAATCTCTCCACCGCTGTCCTGGAGGGCACGTTTAGCCCCTGGAGATCACTGAAACTGTGCAAAGCCCCTGGAGCTGGCGAGGAGCCGGCCCCCGCTCTCGTCCCCGCACGGGGCTCACCCCAGCGAAGCCCNGACATGGAGTGGCACTCTGCCACTGGGGAAACTGAGGCACAGAGGGGGGTTACAGCCACAGGTAAGGTGAGGTCCTTCCCCCCTCAGCACCCACACAGGGCCAGCCTTGGGGTCGGGTGCAACTGGAGAGGAGGGGCACGGGGTCCAGGACAGGTTTTGCTGTAGGGAATCCGTCCCGGGCATGCCCAGCACTTTTCCAGCCAGGTGTACCCAGTAATTAGCCATGCTGAAACTCACCCCGCAATTAGCCCATAGCCTGCCCACCATGTCACTGGTGGGGCTGGGCTGGCGGCGGTGGCTGTGCAGGACACAGCTCTTGTCTCTGTCGCTGTGGGACAGGGTGTGCAGTGCGGGGTCACAGCGGGCCGGCCGGAGGGAGAGGTGCCGCGAGGGTAAGTTGGCGATGCATGGGAAGCGCTTTGTGGCAATCGGCTCGGCGCAGATAAGTAGCCCTGTTGTTTTAATGACTGCTTCCTCCGGGGATTTGTCTGCGAGGGCGGCCGAGGGCACGGGGCTGGGGCCCGGCGGGAGGTGAGGTGTGCCCTGGCCGGAGGGATGCGGAGTGCAGGCTGGGGCTGACCCCGGGAGCTGTGGAGATGCTCTCGGGACCCTCCTCTTGGCTGTTTTCCTCTGTGTCCCTCTGTGTCCCTGCATGGAGAGTGGGTTTTTTGAGTATTAGTGGCAGAATTGTCTTTAGGGAGAAATACCTCACCAGCTAAAGGGGTGTGTGAGCACCGGACACTGCTGTAACCCCCAGAGCTCTGGGAGGGCCTGGATCTGAGTGTAATTCTGCCCAGAGGCAGAACAAATGCCAGGGAAGGGGGAGATTGCAGGGTGTAGCTCTTCTCAAAGGGCTATGGGATGGCCTGAGCCCTCAGGAGAGGCAACAAGACCCCTCTGTGCAATTTCTGCTGTGGTGAAGTGCAGAGGGTCCTGCTCCTCCTGGAGCCTTTTGGGGCTCAGGGCTGTGCGTGGCCATGTGCTGCTACAATTTCTCCTGTGTCTTGTGCAGAGTTTGGGCCAGAGAATTAATTCCTCAGTCTGAGCTTCACCTCTGAGCCTTGCAGCTGGGCTGGCTGCTGGCTCTGGCAGGCTGCTGGCTGCCTGCGAGCAGGGCAGTGGCCACAGGGAGCGTGAGACGGGCTTCTCCTCCCGAGTCACCGCTGGCCTGGCTTCCTGCGAGCCGCCTGTGCTGCCAAGGCGCAGGTCAGCGCTGCCCAAATAATCACTGTGGAGATTTCCTGCCTTTCCTCATCGCAGCCACACGAAGCACACGATGCAGTTCTGGTCGTTAGCAGGACAGCGGCTTTCCGGGCTGAACGCGCATGCAAAGGCAGCACACAAACGCTTCCTGCGCACATCCAAATGCGGAGCCCTGGAGAGGCTGATGTCCCCACCGATGGCTGGCTGGCTGCCGGGCAGGAGCTGAGCCCCAGGTGTGGGCTGGCAGGAGCTCTGCTCCGGGAGCTCTGGCTGCCTGCCCGGCGCTGCCAGCCCCGCACGTGTGCCGGGCTCAGCGAGCTGGCAAAGGGCCTGGGCTGAGCGAGCCGTGGAGGAGCAAACAGGGCCGGGAGTGAACGGCACAGGCGGCTCAAGGACTCGCCAGGGCTCCCGGAGTGTGACCCGGGCTGAGCGCTCACCCTGCCAGCGTTAAGTTTTGGCTGTGGTGCCGCTTCCTGCCGTGCCAGCAGCTCCTGTCCTGCAGGAAGGAGCCCTCGGTGGGGGAGGTCAGCGTGCTGGGCTGGTTCTCTGAGCTGGGGATGGTGAGGAAGCTCACGAGAGCTGCTGAACAGCCAAGGGAGCTAAAAATGAACGGGTGAGCAGCATTTACTCCCCCTGCTCACATGCCTCACACGGGGATCTGTGGGGCCCCGTGGGTGCTGTGCCAGCGAGTGCCCAGCCAGCCCACGCACCCCCGTTCCATTCACTCCCGAGTGTAGGAGGGTACCGATCACACCTGAGTCCGACGCGTTGTGTGCCGGTTTGCAGAGTGCTGTGGCAGGCTCCGGGGCTGGCAGCTCGCTGTCAGCAGGCTGCGCTGGGCTGTGCTGCCATCCTGCAGCAGCTGCCGGGGAGGGAAGGGGGCAGATGCCTGGCATGTGGCTGGCGCTCCCCAGAGCCCGGGCTTTGCCGGTTGCCTGGGTATGGCCCTGCATACCAATTTCCCCGCGAAGTATCAGCGAACATCTGCACGGCGATGTAGGTGGCGATTGAAATGCACCTCGGCTCCGGGAGGGATGTGTGGGCACCGCGTGCGCATCAGCTGCTGCCTGGCCGCCCCTCGGGACGCCGGTGGCGCGGCCAGGGGGTGCGAGCGTGGGGCTGGCGAGCGGCACGTGCCCGCGGGGGACGGCTGGGACACCCACGCGCCGTGACAGAGCCGCTGAGGTGGCCAGGGAACGGGCTGGGCACGGGGGTGGTGACGGCGCTACCGAGCCCGGCAGCAGCGAGGAAGAGGAAGCACATCCTCGGGGAGGAGGAGGAGGAGAAGGGAAGGCTGTGGTGTGGCAGAGCCGCACAGCTCGGGCAGCGTTGGCCCCTGTTTCTGCTGCTGGCACCGAGGGCTGGGCACGGGTTAAGCGGCCGTGGCCTCGCTGTGCTCGGCACTAAAGTGACAGTGCCTCTGTTGAGGGTGGCCTGGAGCAGGGAGGGGACACGGGGTGGGCATGGAGGACCCCGAGTCCTGGCAGCTCCTCCGTGTCCTTCGGCCGTGCTCTCCCTCTGAAATGGGAACTTCCCACCCACGGGTACCCCCTCGGTGAGCTCTTCAGGGGACTTCTAGGTGGGAAGGCTCGCAGTGAATTCACCAGGGCTGGAAATGGCCAAGGGGTTGTTGTTTTCCCAATTTCCGTGACGATAGTTGCGTGTTCAATTTAAATCTAAACAGCGCTTTTTAAAAAATCCGAACGTAATGTTTTTCCTGCTGGTTGTTTTGTTTGAAATCTGAATGCTTTAATCTTTCTTTCTGTTTATTTTCCAACAAATTGGGCTTGCAAAGGCTGTTTTGGAAAGCAAGGAAAACCTGCTATAATCACTTCAAGAAAAGACACTCTGAATGCTCTAACGGTCCAGACAAATTGGCTTTGGTGCGACTAAGTCTTGGGGAGTACAAGCCTCGGCTTGAGCTAAGCCTTGGATAAATACACCCCGAAGTAAAGCATTAGCTGGTATTTGTTTGTTATTTGCTGGCTGGAGGGATGAATGTGTAATGAATCTGATGGCCCTGTCTCGCTCGTGTCCCCTCTCATGGGAGCAGCATGGGCTCCCCGATCTCCCATCCTCAGAAGTGTCCAAAGCCTAGCTGGACAAGGCTTGGAGCAACCTGATCTAGTGAAAAGTGTCCCTCTTGTCTGTAAGGTCCCTTCCAACCCAAACCATCGCAATATTTTTGTCCCCCGGATGTTGGGCGAGCGTGCGGGAGGCCCGGGGAGCAGGAGGAGTGCCAGCCGCGAGTCCCGGGTGGCCCAGCCGTGCTGCTGCACCCGCAGGACGGGGCTCAGCCGGGGCAAAGCTCCGCGGTGCCGCTTTGCGGGGATGGGGGAGCACGAACCGCGCTCCGGCACCGCGGGGCCGCACCGGGGCTGACGGCCCGGGAGCGAGCGCAGCTCGGGGGCGGCCGGTGAGGACCAGGGGCTCTGCCAGTCCCTGCGCACGCCGAGGAGGAGGAGGAAGGGGTTCGGCCGGCGGG
>VZTZ01008452.1:42781-92660 GCA_013400955.1 Drymodes brunneopygia | reverse complement strand
CGGGGGTCCCCGGCAGCGGGACCGGGCGGGCGGCACGGGCGGCACGGGCTGCACCCTCCCCGGGGCTCTCGGTGCTCCGTTTCTCGGTCCCCCATCTCCCGGTGCGCCCTCCTTGGGGTCCCGGGGCTCTCGGTGCGCCTTCCTGGGCTCTCGGTGCGCCCTCCCCGGGGTCCCGAGGGTCTCGGTGAGCCCTGCTGGGATCTCGATACGCGCTCCCCGGGTTCCCCCGACGCTCGACGCGCCNCCACGTCCCCGGAGCACTTCTCAGTCTGATCCCGTCAGCAGGCGAAGCCCAGCGGTGCCTTAAAATTCGCATCCTTCCCCCTAGGAATGCTGTGTGAAGTGTAACCCAACGGCTTGACATCAATCAGATTATAGATAAATCATATATGTGTGGGGGGGGATGGGGAGAATCATGGAACAAGCGTGTCAAGGAGACACACGCTGGAAGATTACAGATTAATTTAAAGTTGGGCATTAAGTGAATGCTGCCCACATCCAGCGAGGTGATACTCTAACCGAGTCTCTGCTCTAGATGCAATTAAAGAGAGGCAGGAGCTGCGTGGAGCACGGGCACTTAAATCCCACTGCGTTTGTTACAACAATCGATCCGTGTTACATAAAGGAATTGCCCATTTCCGGATCTGCGGGAATTTTTAATTATGTTTCGGTAATAAATTACCTCCTTGCCCACGACCCGACCTGCGGATGCGGTGCTGGAAGCGCCCACCTCTTGGAAAATTGTCTGCTCGGAGGATGTAAAATGACATTTGCCCTAATTATCGTCTCTGACATTTGAGAACAGCAAGGGGGGAAATTTTAGGAAATGAGGAAAGTGAAAGAAAGGGGACGGAGCTCCTTCCTTGCATGAGACCTCTCTTGCTGCCCATTACATTACCCCGTTAGCTCAATGTTAATCCAATCAAAAATATTTACTGAGGTTTAATAGGGCACCCTGTCCACTTGTGCGGTGATGATCAATTATTCCATCAATTATTAATTATGGAATAGCTGCTTTATTCGAGCTGGGGTGAAGCTGCTTTTGGGAGCTTTACCCAAAATCGCTATTGTGCTTCAGATCTGCTGAGCTGAACGTGCCAGCGTCTGCTTTGCTTACATTTGCATTTTTTACTGTGCTAAAAGGAAAAAAAAAAAACAAACCTGGAAACAAATAACCGTCGAGGATGCCATGATTCCTTTCGACCCCCAATAGTCAAAATAATAAAGAGCTGCACCGGTTTATTGCTTTTTGCATCTTTTCAGCCTCAGCTTCTTGGAAAAGGGATCTCTTCCCACAGAGCTATCTCTTCGGAGAAGAGCAAATTAAAAGCCTCCATTAGCACAACTCCTCGTGGCCTCGTTTTACATTTTATTTCTTAAAAAAAAAAAAAATTAAAAAGATCTTCAGCATCGAACAGTCCTGGTGATGCAAAGTGTTAACGTGAAGCGGTTCCAGAGAGAGGACAGCAATACAATGGAAGTTTCATTAGAATAATAGGATAAAAAAAATGAATTGCTTAATGCATGATAAACCTTTCAGATACTTAATATTTCTGGGCATCGAAGCACATCCTTTTAACATGCTCCTGCTGTAGAACAAGAGCTCAAGTAGAAACCGAAAGCAGATAAACATTTGATCCAAGGGACCCCTGAAGTTTAGAAATCCCTTGATGGGTTGTAGCTGCTTATTCCTGCCCCTGTTTATGAAATAAACAGAAATAGGTGGTTGGCAAGCGGAGAGTTGGGCAGCAAGATGGTCTGGCAGTGCGAGGGAGAGCAGCCAGGCAGAGGGGAGGCGAGTGGTGCGATGGGGAATGGACTGGTCACAACTGAGAGGCTGGGAGCCGGGGAAGCGTCTCCCTGCGTGATGTTGCTGGATGGCTCTGCCGCCTGATTTATATTGGCATTATATTTACATGATGTTCCCGCGCTGGGCGCAGCAAACGGTGCAGCTCGCGGTTTCTAATCTCTCCCATCTCGGCCCCCCAGTGTGGCACAGTGCTCGTTTGTCTCTGAAATGAAACATGGAAACCTCATTAAATGCACGGAGGAGAAGCCTGCAGTGCTCAGCTCCTCGCCGTGCCCGGCGCTTGTTTATCCTGCCAAAATTTCCCAGCACCAGGAGCCACCATGGCCGCTCGCCCAGAGCCTTTACCTGCACCTGGCGTGGGCTTTGGGCTGCTCCTGCCTTGGGATGGGGAATGGATAAAGGCAACCCTGATGTTCCTGGGCGTTTGTCCTCTGCAGGAAGAGGCTGTGCCTTGTGCAAGGGGCGAGTGCCAGGGATGTGCTGTGGAACAGCCCTTCCTAGAGCTGGGGGCTGCCTGGAAGCTTGGGGCATGGCTCGGGGCCGCCGTGGCTCCAGCACCTCGGTGTTGGGGTGCCAGGATCTCTGCCCGTGCAGCCCCGTGCTGGGGGGATGGATGGGCAGCGCTCCGTCCTTCTCTGGAGCAGCTGGCGAGCCGAGGGCAAGGATAGGGCTGGAAGTCTTTGTGGCAGGAACTGTGACATGGCAGCACGCGAGGCTGAGCCACGCCTCGGGTGACACGGAGGCACCAAGCAGGCAGCACGTTAAGAGGTGCGACCTCCATGGTGGGCACGAAGGAGGAAGGCGCTCGCTCCTTGCAGCCGTTGCGATGCTGCTGTTCGGGGAGGACGTGCGCTGGCAGCTCTGGGTGCAGAGTGCTCCTTTGCCTTTGAAATCCCGGTTATAGCCAGCTCTCCATCTTTACATAACCGTGGGTTTGGGAGTTACCCTCTTCCCGCTCGTGGATCCCGCAGAAAACATCCCCCACCGCATGCAGGCTGCGTGCCGCCGCCATCATCCGCCAGCAGAGCTGTACCAAACATTTAGGAATTCCATTTCCAGCCTCGTGTTCCTGCCTGCTCCCAGCTGCGCCTCAGTAGGGCTGCGGCGGCTCCCGGCCCTGAGAGGGGAGCCAGCGCGGCTTGGAGGGAATGGGGAGGAGGTGAGGAGCTGGCAGAGCTTGCCCAGATGTGTTGTCCTGGTGGCTGCATGGTGGAAATCCTGCTCTCCACCTCACAAAGCCACCGAGTGGGTTGTGATGCATTGGGAGTGTGGCCTGGCCATTGTGGAGGGAGCCCGAGGCCGGGCGTGCGTGGCCTCTGGTGTGTCCCCTTGCCCACCCCTCGTGCCCACTCGTTTGGCCTCCCCGGGGACACAGGGCTGTTGCTCTGGCTGGGTAATGTCACCAGATGTCCCCTTGGGACCCAGCTGCAGCTCCTCAGGCGTTGTGTTGAGCATGGCCAAGGCATGGAGGTGGGCTCTGGGAGGGGAGGGAGAGGCCTTTGCCCGTGGTCCCTGGGCTCGTTCCTCACCCCCAGAGCTGAGGGTCCCCAGGCTGGGGGCTGGGGCAGGACTGGGGGATGTCCAGCTCTGGGTCAGCCCCTGTGTGGATGGTGTGGTGGGGCTGAAGCCTCTCAGGAGCTGCCATGGGAGGTTCTGAGAGGCAGGAATCCAGCCGGCAGAGCTTTTTATCCCAGGCAAGGGTTACAGCCTCAGCCTGGGTGCTGTCGTAATCGCTGGAGGTGGTTCAGGCCTTAATTTCCATGCAGATGCATTAAGGAGCAGGCGCTGGGAGCATGTTTGAGCCGTGCCCTCACCCACAGAGGACCAGAGGCAGGTTCTCCTTTGCTCCCTCTTTGCTCTGTCAGGTCGGGAAGGACTGTGGTGCTCCAGCCAGAGGGGCTGTGCCACCAGGGTGGGACTGGTGTGGCAGCCAAATTGCAGTGCCAGGCAGGGGAGATGCTGTGGCAGGTACCTGCCATGGCTGCTGCTGTGCTGGGCACCAGCTGAACGCCCCAGGCCCTGCCTGGCATTTCCTGACACGATTTTCACCCCCCTGAGATCAGTCCCTGACGGGCACAGTGTGCGGGAGTCACGGCGTTAACCCTTGGGGCTGGGACACGGTGGGGAGGTGACATCCCGGGAGGATGCGCTGCTGTCCCAGGCACCTCTGAGCTCCCCTCGGAAGGGACCAGCCTTCCCTCCCCATCCCTTCCATGGCGCTTGGAAGTGCCACTTCTCGCTCCATCAACTCCAAGGTCACTCCCTTCGTTAGCACAAAGGCTGTTAAAAGTCTCCTGCAGACCAGGGCTTGGAGGAAGCCCGTTCCGGGGAAGGCCAGAAGCTGCTCCACCCTTCCGAATGTGCGTGATGGAATTACTGTCCTCTCTCGGGCACGGAGGAGCCATTAAGGACCTGCCACCTACCTGCAATTCCCAGCCCGGTGCGTGCCAGGCTTTGGTTTTCTTTCTCCTTGAACAGGGCAGGTGTCAAACACCCGTAATGAGGATAATAAATGAGCTGCGAGGTGGCCATTAGCCTGCTGCTCTCCTCAGCATCCCCGCAGCCCGGCTCAGCCGGGGGCTGCGCAAGCCCTGGTGGCCCCTCCAGCCCCTTGGCAGCCCCACGGGTGGGGTTTTTCCTGGGGGGGAGCCCCGGCAGCTTCTCCCCAGCCTCAGAGGAGGGCTGGGGTGGGCACCAGGGCGGTCAGACCACCCGGATCAGGAAGGGGGTCTCAGAAAAGCTGCAGCCGGTGGGGTGATGTGAACTCCAGTCCAGTGCCTGCCCAGGGGATGGCGTGAACCCCCTTGAAACATCAATTCTTCAGCCTTTTCCCGGCTCTGTCAGGTTCCCACCCAGCTAAAGGACCGTGCCCAGCTCTGAGGGACTCTCTGGGTTTGGGTGGGCTCGGGGCTGGCTGAGTGCTGCCAGCACAGGTGATGGGCGTGCATGGAGAGCAGGAAAAGCCTCTTATGTCAGCAGCGAGAGCCCTGGCTGGCAGGAAGCTGGTCCTTGTCTGAGACTGCTCCTAAACCCACTTCTCAGAAAAGGATGGGCTCTTCCCTGGGAGGTTTGGTGCTGCTGGGGAGGTGATGGAATTGCTGTGCTGCTCGGGCAGGACCCCTGTGCCTCTCCTAGTGATGGTGGCAGATCCTGGGGACAGTTTATGACCCCTCTCTGGTGCCAGCAGTGCTTTGCTGTGTCACTGAAGGTGCAGGAGTTTGGGAAGTCCAGCCATCAAGACTGGTAAATATTCCGAAGGGATGATAGCAAAATGACTTGCCTCTCTCAGCTCGGATAGAGATATTAATATTTCAATACCTCTAGGTTGTAATTTACCACAATTTAGGAAGATTGAGCTCTGATAACTCAAAACACCTGCCTTTCAGAGGCAGCTCCAGTGCCCAGCTCTGTGCTGGGCTTGGTGCAGCTCCCAGCTGGAGCCAGGCTGAGCTCCAGGCTGCATTCCCAGCAGAAACTGTTCCATCTCAGCTCCCCCAGCCTCCTCCTTTCAGGTTCATGTGAATTAATGCCCTCGATATGTAGGTTAGGGTCAGCACATCTGACCAGATGTGAGCAGTGATTTCTGGTTTAAAAATATTGCTGTGCTATTTCTAAATTTTTAATCTCTCCCAGTGATTTGGAGACAGTTTTATGAAACATGGAATTAGGATGGTGCTCAATGCTAAATGGTAAAGGAGATTATGAGGATTTAACTCTATGCGTCTGTCACATAACTATTGCCAATCCCATAACCTCCATTTTCTATTAAAAATCCCTTTCCCCCTTTGACCTGAAAAAGCTTTATGGGTAATCTGAATTTCTCTGTTTATGAGGTATTTTTCCACTCCTTGCCCCAGCCCCTCACCCGAACCAGCTCTGAGCCCTCCTGGTGCTGTGAGGATGGAGATGTTCCCCTGGCAGGCTCTGGGCGCTCGAGGAGCCTTCTCAAGCTGTGCTGTGGGATCTGGGGAGAGATCCTGGATGGAGCAGGGGCATAGCCAGATGTCCTTGGTCCAAAGCCAGGCTGAAGGTGGCTTTTGCTGTGCCCTGGCTCCAGCCATCTTCTGCTCAGCTCAGGCTCAGCCACAAATAGCTCTGTGCTGCTCGTGCGGGCTTTGTCTGCCTGCAAATGTGCGGCTTTTTTCCCTTTCATGTATTTGGGAGAAGCACCGCGCTGCTCGGATGAAGGGAAATGCTGATTCATGACGACAAACCAGCCTGGAGATGTCACAAAATGACATCTGCAGGGCCGAGCGGTGGCCCCGTGGCTCTGCAAAGGCTCGGCTGGAGCTTTGCCCCTCTGTCCGTCCGTCTTTGGGGCTTGTCAGCCAGGGAGGGAGAAATAAATGGCTTTGTCTCCTTCCACCTGTGCGTGGACATGGGGAATTGGTGTGTGGGGAGACAAGGAGATGATTTTGTGACTTGTAAATTGGTTGTGTCATGTGGTGGCACAGCTGGACCTCACATCAGCTCATCTCTCCTGTGGGACAGAGTGGGCACAGGAGCAAACCTGGTCATTTTTGGGGATGGTTCTGTGCAGTGCACACAGAGAGCAAGAGCAAGATGCTGAAAGAGGCATGAGGTTGTACATCCAGCTGGGAGAAGGGTGAAGAGGACTCTGCTCTGAGAAGGGCTGGAGTGTCTTGGGGTGTCCCATCCTGAGCTGGTTGAGGATGGTGTGGATTGGGCTGGTGGCACAGCTCTGAGAAGGTCTGAGGTGTCTCGGGGTGTCCCATTCTGAGCTGGTTGAGGACAGTGTGGACTGGGCTGGTGGCACAGCTCTAAGAAGGGCTGGAATGTCTTGGGGTGTCCCATCCTGAGTTGGTTGAGGATGGTGTGAGTTGGACTGGTGGCACAGCTCTGAGAAGGGCTGAGGTATCTCAGGATGTCCCATCTTGAACTGGCTGAGGACGGTGTGGACTGGGCTGGTGGCACAGCTCTGAGAAGGTCTGAGGTGTCTTGAGGTGTCCCATCCTGGCTGTTGAGGATGGTGGGGGGACTGGGCTGGTGGCACAGCTCTAAGAAGGTCTGAGGTGTCTCGAGGTGTCCCATCCTGGCTCAGCTGAGGACTGTGTGGACTGGGCTGGTGGCACAGCCCCGAGGCAGGACAGGCACCTGGCTGGAGCAGCTTGGCGTGGAGATGGCACGGCCATGGCCACTCAACCAGCCCTTCCTCGGGCGAGCGGCCGCCTCCGGAGCCGAGGCGTGCGGGTGAGGCTTCCCTTCTCCCCCCTGCTGCCGTCCCCTCCTCCCCAAGTTGCGGAATCGAGGTCAGGGAGGGTCCCCCGTGGCTCGTTGTGAACCGGCGGCTCGGTGCTGATCTGCTTATTGGCTCTGCGGCACCGCGGGCGCGCGCTCAGCCGCAGCTATTAATACACCCGCCGAGGGCCCTTCCCAGATCCCTGTCCTTCCGCCCACTTGGAAAGAGTGCAGCTAAAAAAAGAAAGCGGATCTAAGTGACTGGGGGCCTCCTCATCCTTATTTATAGCCAATTTCACCGGCTGGGGTTGGGAAGGGGGAGCTCGTGGTCCTGCGGAGTGGGAAGGAGGGACGGTGGGAGTTGGGTGCAGAGGTCCATTCCCTGCTTCCCAAGAAGGGAAGTTCTGCTCTCCAGTGGTGAGAGCTGCTCCTGGCCATGCAGGTGGCCACAAGCTTTGTCTGGACTGTACCCACCTCAGTTCTCGTTTGGATGGTGTAGGGATGCCCAGGAGAAGCTCAGGCTGAGGGCAGGGTGGGTCCCTCCTTGTGGCTCTGGGAGAGGGGAGCAGCTCTGATCCCGGTTTTCCTGCTCTTCTCCTGTTTTGGAGGCAGTGGTAGGGTAGCAGGGGAGCTCTCTGCCCTGCCTGGCAGTGATGTGCACTGGGTGTGCTGGCATTGCCAAGGGGCTGTGCTGGGGGGCCCAGGGCTGCTGGACGGGGCTGCTCCAGGCTGGGGGATCACAGGGATGTTGGGGTTGGCAGGAGGAACAGAATCGGTGGCTGTGCTTGGTGTGATGTCCTCTGGGCTGTGGGTGCTCAGAGCCAGCCGAGCATCCCTGGGGAAGCCTCGGGGGGTGCCCGGGGTGTCCATCCCCTCCTGCACTGCCCCTGGCTGTCCTGCCGAGGTGCCTGTGATCCCTGATCCGTGCTGGCAGCAGGAGCGCTGGCCTGTGAAGGTGGCCTGTGTGCTGCCAGCCGTGCACGGATGCTCCTGAGCTCCCCTGCTCTGCCGCACGCGGGGCTCAGGGGTCTCTGTGCCAGGGGGGGTTTTCTGTGCCAGGGAGGGTTTTTTGTACCGATGGCGATCCCTGCAGTGACCCCCTGGCCGTTGTGGCCTCTGCTTTGTCCGCAGCACACGCTGAAGATGTTGGAACCAGCCTCTACTTTGTGAACGACTCCCTGCAGCAGGTCACCTTCTCCAGCACAGTGGGGGTGGTGATCCCCTGCCCGGCAGCAGGGTCACCCAGCGCCGTCCTTCGGTGGTACCTGGCCACAGGTGACGACATCTACGATGTGCCCCACATCCGGCATGTCCATGCCAATGGGACTTTGCAGCTCTACCCCTTCTCGCCATCAGCCTTCAATAGCTTTATCCACGACAACGACTACTTCTGCACCGCGGAGAACTCGGCCGGCAAAATCAGGAGCCCAAACATCCGTGTTAAAGCAGGTGGGAGCTCCCTGGGGGCGCTGGGCTTTGCACGAGGGGCTGGTTCCTCCCTGCTCTGCTCCATGGCCTGCCAGTCCACCCACCAAGTGCAGAGCCAGGGCTGCTGAGTTGGGTTCTTGCAGCCCCAGGGAGAAGGGCAGGGTGTTGGGTGGGATGTGCAGCTTGGAGTTTTCCAGGGAGGGTCTGGGGAACGTGGTGTGGCTGCAGCCTGGTGGCAGGAGAGTTCCTCTCCCTTTGAACCGGGATTGTCTCACCCAACCAAACAAAGAGGCTTTTCCCAGTTGTGGGAGGGGCTGGGCCACATCTGTCCATGCTGGGAGCCCCCCTCAGTGTCCCACAGCCCAGTTCCCACTGCAGCACCCAGCCCCAGCTTGCCAAGGCTTATTAAGAACAAAAAAAAATACCCCAAAATAAATAAAAAGGAGGAATATGGCAAAGAGCTGATTCCAAAAGCCATTATAGTAAATTATTGACCAGGCTGAGGAGGGCTAATAGCCCAGGAATGGCTTCATTATGTAACCTATTAAAAGTGGGGCTAGCACGGGGAACGTGACAGAAGTGACTACAGGGTTTTTTATTTTAATACCTTGTACTGTGGAGTAAATTGGTATTAACCCCCTTCTGCAGAGTGAATTATTTACCAGCACTCTCAGGTTACCTATAAACCACAGCGTGGTGGAGGAGCAGATGGGGTGCAGTAAATGTGGAGCTGCTGCTCTCCTCGTGCAGGCACAGCGGGGGTGGCTCTGCTGGGATCCCAGAGATGCTCTGGGACCACAGAGAGGGAATCCTGGCTCTCACTCCCCTCTCCATCCAGGCCTGAATGCACCCCCTGCTGCCAGGCTGGGAGCTCAGCCTCCCTCCCTGTTAGCAGGAGATGTGGATGTCCAGTGGGGCCAGCAGGATGTCTCCAGCTCCTGGAGCTGCTCTGGCTTCCTGGCAGTGGAAATGGCTGTGGAACATTCCCCAGCTGCTGCTCCCTCCTGGCCATCCCACATCCCAGTCACTCTCCAGTGCTTTCTAATGGCAGCGCAGCACAGAGAGCCAATTACAGCTGGAGAAAGCAGGCAATTAAATAAAATGCAGTGGAAGCTGAAAATATGAGAGGGAAAAAAAAAATCTCTGGAAGTCTTGGGAAAGCTGCTGGTGTGCTCATGGAGCAAATTTCTCCAGCCAGGGGAGAGGTTTAAGTGTGCTGTTTGTGGCTGTGTGTTGCCCTCCTGGGGGTTATTCCTGGTGCCAAGAAAAGCCTGGAGCCCTGGCTGTGGGGCTGGCACAGGTCAGGGATGCAGTGGGGCTGTGCCCAGGGTCTGTTCCCAGCTGGGCTTCCCGTGGTGGCAGGGAGCATTCAGGATGCTCCTCGTGGTCCCCAGTGGCCTTTAAAGCCTGTGAATAAACCCAGCTCCAGGTGATTAAGGAAGCTTTTGCTGGTTAATCTGCTTTGGCTCTGCAGCCCCTTTCTGTGCCCTCGTGGCCCATCTCTGAGCAGGGAGCCCTGAGAGCCCAGGAAAGCAGGGTGGAAAGGCTGTCACCCTCTCTGCTGGCTTGGCTCTGTGAGGTGAGGGATGCAAAGCCCACAGGGGCTTCCCACTCAGGGGAAACTCCTTCCTTTTGGGGCTGCTGAGGGCTTTGTTGAGCTGCTCCTGCTCTGGCCAGCTGTTAGGTGACACAGTGAACATTTATTTGTCATGATGGCAATTGTGCCCATGCCCTACAGGGCACAGTTATTGTCACAGGAAGGAGGGAGCTGCCCTCAGCTGCATTTTGTACTCGAATTTGCAGAGTTTGTGGTGTCTGTGCTGCTGGGGCTGGTGACACCTCTTTGTCTTGGGCTCACCTCACCCAGAGGGTGCTCCTGGAGCATTGCTGCTGGTCCAGGGAGCAGCACGGAGCTGTCAGAGGGATGTGCATCTCCCTGAGAAATGGGGACATGTGGCACGGCTTGGAAAATTGTCATCTGCCCGCCTGAAACATTCCTGCAGTGGCTTTAGGAGGGTCCCGGGCTCTGCGTCAGGGGCTGTCTCTCCCAGGATGCATTTTCAGCATCCAGAAGTGAAATCAACACCACAACTACAAAATGTCCTTGCTCCCCACACCGAGTCTGGCAAGCCCAGGTGACGCTGGGGACAGTGGCAGGTGCCAGCAGCAAGACCTGGCCCAGTTGTCCCTCTGTCCCAAGCCCAGCTCCTCATTCCCCAGCAGAGAATCCCTTCCCTTCCTCAGGAAGGTGTTTGGGATGGAGGCAGCGTGTGGCTGGGTGGGCTGGTTTGTTTGGGAAACGTGGGATTCTAGCAAAAGGAAGTGTGTTTTCCTCCAGCACTGTCATGCTACCAACCATCTGCTTTCCCCCACAGTTTTCAGGGAACCGTACACCGTTCGGGTGGAGGACCAAAGGTCGATGCGTGGAAACGTGGCTGTTTTCAAGTGCCTCATCCCCTCTTCAGTGCAGGAATACGTTAGCGTTGTATCCTGGGAGAAAGACACCGTTTCTATCATCCCAGGTAAGAGAGGAGCACCTGTTCTCTTGGAAATCTGACCTGCTTTGCCACGTGTGACATTTGCTGGTCTGGTTTTTTGGCGTGTTGTCTGTGCCTGTGCTGCCCAGCAGAAGCTTTTATTGGTGATTTTGCAGCTCCAGACTGGAAGGAGCTGCTGGTGTGAGCAGAGCTGTGGTGTCCAGGCTCTCCTGGGTGCTCTGGCCAGGTGTCCCTCGGGTGAGGGATGCTCAGTGTGATTTTGGCAGCACTCGTGGCCTGTCCTGGTTCCTGCAGGATGCTTTGGGTACCTGCCACTGGTGCTTGGACAGCAGGGACAGCACCTGCCTGTGCTGGCCGTGTCTGACTCCTGCAATCAGGGCTGGTGTTTGTCCTCTCAGGATGATGCTCCAGCCAAAATTCCACCTTCTCTTGTGAGTTTTCACAACCGATTCAGCCACGGGGAAAGGAACTTGGTAAAAATGCCATCATCTCCCTTCTCCCTGTGGTGGAACCTGCTTGGCCACCCTGTGCCATGTCCCTGCCTGGTGTCCCACTCAGAGCTGACCTCCATCCGTGGGGCAGGGTCTGTGGGAGGGGCAGCATCACCCCCCTCTGCTCAGGGACTCTGCAGGCCCAGGTGTTTTCCCCCAGGTGTTTCCCTGCGATTTTTTGGCAGCTGTTGCTGCCTGGCTGTGGCAGGTTCTGGGCACAGCGTGGGGCCAGCCCCGTGTCCCCGTGCTCGGGGGTGACCTCGTGGCTCCTCGGCGGAGCCGCTATTGATGGCAGCGCCGGCTGCCCGGCACAGCGTGAGTGAGCTGCTCGTAAAGCAATCAATAGCTGCTTCCCCCGGGGCATCCAGAGGGAATTAAAGGATTTTGCCCAAAGTGAGTGCTCTGTGCTTGCTATTTGCTCACAGGTCAGCAAATCCCAGTGCTCCTCCACATCCCGGTGCTGCCGTGGGGAGCAGAGGCCACTGGAAACCGGGCTGGGACTGGCAGGAGGAGCTGAAGGAGCAAAGTGCTTCACCTGGAGGGGGTGACGGCTTCTCCTGGGGGCTGTGGTGGCTCTTGCTGCTGGGCTGTGCCCCCTGAGCGCAGCCAAGGTGCTGACCCAGCAGAACCCACGTGCCTGGGGGTGCCTGGGCTGGTGGTACCCGGGCAGGCAGCCTTTGGCAGGGGACAGACTGGCACCACGGCCTTGCCAGCGTTTCTGTGGCTGTGTGGATGTGGGGACACGAGGTGGATTTCTGCCCGGCAGGTGGGAACGAGGAGTTTGTGGTGCCCATCCCCTGGGGCACTGAGGTGCTCAGGTGGTGCTCGTGGTGCATTTTGGGCGGTGCAGGTGATGCTCTGCCCGCGGTGGGGGTGCCTTTGGTGAGGGGGACACACGAGGTCCATCAGCAGGACCACCTGGGCTGTTGTTTCCTCAGTGGTTTGGGAATGCTTTGGGCTGGGATTCTGGAGGATGGAGCCCGTGTGGCCAGCGGGCCCAGCAGTGGATTTGCCAACTGAGCATCCGTGCACTCGCGTGATCTTAGCCACACTTGTTCCCAAGTTTGCTGTGGCAGTGGATTTTTTAATATGATGATTTAATTAGGGTGGAACGGTTTTAACATTCTAAAGCAATAATTACCCTAAAGACAGAACATATAAATTGTGTTACAGTGCAGAGTCAACACAAGCAAACATGTTTTGCCGTCGGATTACAAATATAGTATCTGCCTGAAGCTTATTTTTTTTGTTGCTGCTGTGTTAGAGCTAAAACTGGCTTTGCTGTTACCAAAAATATGTTTTTTCCTGACCTCTGCTGAACCTCTGCGTCTGCCCTGATTCTGAGTGAGGAGGATGAGGGGAGGAGGTGGTGGAGGGCTGGGATGTGGTGCTGGGGTCCCTGTTGGTCACAGTGGTGGATTTTGCCCGGTGAGACTCAACTGCACAGGAGGGCAGGGGTGTGCAAGGACTGCAGCGCTGCACCTGAGCTCACAGCTGGCTGTGGAACTGCTGCTCTCTCCTGACTCCAGCGTGCCAAACCTGCTGCTTTCCCCAAAACTTTGCTCTAGTGCTCCCTGTGGAAGGCTGGGCATCTTCCCAGCAGCTCGAGGTGCAGCAGGGGAGGAGCAGCCCTGATGTGCAGAGCAGGGAAAATCTCCATCCGGACTTCCTGGTGGCACAAAGCTCTTTTTAAGTGCCTGTTGTCATAGTAAATGTCTTTTCCTCGACCAAACCAAAATATCTGCAGCTCAGAAATAGGGGCAGCAAGTGTTTTCCCTGGGGCTGCTCTTGTGAACTCAACCTCTGCCCCCACATGTGGCTGGGGGGAATCTTTTGTGAGTTTTCTTGGGCTCTAGGAAGAAATTCTTCTTCTGTGGGGAACTCTGGCTGCCCCATCCCTGGAAGTGTCCAAGGTCAGCTTGAACAGGGCTTGGAGCAACCTGGGACAGTGGAAGGTGTTCCTGCCCATGGCAGGAGGTGGAACAAGGTGGACTCTGAGGTCTCTTCCCACACAAACTGTTCTATAATTCTATGATTCATTCATCCTTTTTTTTTATTAATTGGGATTACAGGGCTCCCACCTTCTCACATTTTTTCAGCCAAACCTTGTTGCTCTTTTGGTGAGTGCAGAGCCTTGGTGGTGCCTGGCTGGCCAGAGCCCAGCTGGAGAGCTGCTGCCTCCCTCACCAGGGTTTGGGGGACGAGCTGTGCTGTTTGGTTAACTTGGCAACACCGTAACACACCCCAAAATCAAAGATAAACCCTTTATGGCAGGTTATCCCGCACGTAAATCATCATTAGTGCAGCTCATTTTTGTTCAGTGCCCACCTGACTGTGCTGCTGTGTGTTTAGAGAAGTCAGGGGTTGCGGAGAAATTACAGGGTTTTCAAAAACCCATTTGCCTTGCTGGTGCTCACATCAGAATCAATCTTGCCTCGCGTTGCCAGCCTCGCTGCAGACACAGCCCCGCTCCCAGGGCTCTGCTGCTCTGTCTGGGAGGGCAGCAGCTGTGACAGGACAGGGCCTGGGGGGACAATCACACCTCAAACTCAGCTGCTCCTGGTGCAGCTTGGTGTGTTCTGAGGTGCTGGATGGGAGCGCAGCAGCTGAGCAGAGAGTTCACACACCCCTCACCCCTTTTTCCGTGGAGTGAGAGTGAGAAAATCCTGCTGCAAGATGCTTTAAGGACTCGACGTTGTAAACAGCTTTTCTTCCATTGTTTTATAATTATTTTGAGTGGCGGTGGTGGCGGTGTGGAGCCGAGGTGTGTGGGCACTCCTGGGGTGCCTGTCCAGCTGCAGTTTGCAAAAACAACACGGGGAGCTACTCGTGACACCACAGAGTGGGGGCTGAGCAATCTCAGCCCCTCCTCAGCTGATGCAAGGTGTTCATTCGGGCACTGCTGGGCTCTTGCAGCCCTCTGAGCACTCACGAGCCCCTGCACTCACCCCAGCTGGCTCAGGGATGTCCCTGAGTCCAGCTTTGCCTTGCTGGGCACAAATGTCACCTGTCCAGAACCTGTGGGAACCCCAGCGCTGGGGCTGGCGAGGGCAGCAGGGTTTGAAGGCAGTGAGTGTTTTACCAGCCTGGCAAACCCAGGGCTGAGCTGTAATTTGCTGCTTCAGTGTTGTGTGCTTGATAAGGTTGTGTTGGAAAAAATCTAAATAGAGCACTTGTCAAGGTACCAGCGTTTCTGAGGGTGCTGCCTTTGTCACCAGCCTAATACAAATCCTCTGAGGGCTGCGCAGATGAGGATGTACTTAGTCACTGGTTATCCACAAAGCCTCTTCTCTGGAAAGCAAAACGTAAAGCTTGCCAGAAGGATGGAGCTGGGAAAAAAAAATTGAGTTCTGTGAAGTTTTAGAGGTGTTTTTGTGTGTGTGTGTTGTGGGCTGAGCCTTCAAGGAGTTTCCAAAATATCTCTGCCTGAGTTAATCTGTTCATGCTGCTGCAGCTGTGAGCTTCATTTGACCTGCGTGGCCCTTTCTGTCCCATCCTCAGATGTCCCCAAGGCTGGTTCTGGGGTCCTAAACTCCCCTCAGCACCTGTTTAGTGGTGTGGGCCATGAAAGGGCAGCAGCTTCCTCGTGGTTCCATGTGGTCAGTCCTTCCCAAAATGTTCACTCTCCTCTGCTGCACCTGGCCACCACTATGGGGTTTTTTTCCTCTTAAATTGCAGAAGTGGAACTGCACACAAATCCCACTGCAATCTATCCCAGGACGTGGTGAGTCCAGGGACGAGGCAGGAGGCGGGATTTCTGGGATTTCTGGGACTTCTGAGATTTCTGGGATTTCTGGGTACTACATCCCCTCCCAGGCGGGCGCTGCGTGCCGAGGGGCACGGGGGGGATGATCCAGGGGGCACCAGATCCAGGACCTGGATAATTCGGCATTGTCCTCGTGTCAATGGGCTCATTCTGGGGGACATCAGGCTCCTGTCACTGGGGAAAAGCTGGGACAGAACAAACACGGCGAGGCAAAGGCTGCCCTTGTTTGTGTGTTTGGTACCGCGGAGAGCTTTGGGGCAGAGAGGAGCTGCTGAGGGTTGGTGTTTTGGGTCGGTTTGGCCCGAGTGTGGGATAATCCTGGTTGATTTAGAGCAGGAGGCTGAGTTGGAGCGTGTGGGGCACGAGGCCACCCCTCTGCCGTGTCCCCGCTGTCCCCTGTGGCTGAGCACGGCGCTGGTGGCCATGTCCTGTCCCTTCCCCTCCTGTCCTGCTGCCTCCCGGGGGTGCAGGGAACAATCCCACGCACGGGCAGCTCCGGGAGGGAGCAGCAGGCACGAAGCTGGGCACGGCTTGGCCTTTTCAGCTGGATTTTGTCACTCGTGCCCGGCACGGGCAGAGCCGCGGCGCGGAGCCGCCTGATGTGATCGGAGCGAGCGTCGTCCTGTCCTTGCCTGTCTGGGGGTGCTGCAAAACCTTTTCCCCTGTCGGCCTCGAGACCTCCAAAGGTGTCCTGGCTTCTCCCCCACCCCTTGCCACCCTCTCTGGCTGCGACATGTGCCCAGACCTGTTACAGAGGGAAGTAGCTCCAGGCGTTATTCTCACCAAGTGGGGTGAGATTCTGTCTGAAATCATTTCATCCTTCCCCAGAGACTTGGCGTGAATTTTATCTAATCGCCATGGCAACAGATAAAAAAAGGTGTGAGCACATCTCCTTTTGCTGTGATAATTCAGATTTATATATTCAGATCAGATTGGAGTTAGAGATTTTAAAAGGAGCAGATGCAGCAGAAGGTGTGACTGCAAATAATGTGGCGAGAACGTTTGATGATCCTGCCCTTTAAGAGGGGAGAGCGCTTTCCCGCAGGTTTTTTTGGAATATAATTATTCCATCAAATCCACTTTAACAAGGACTCATTATAGCCCTGATAATGCAGAGTCACGTTGGAGACAATCTCCACACGCATGCACACACGGCACACGCAGGGACCACAACAAGTAAACAGCAGCCTGCCAGCAGCCCGGGCGCTGCCAGAGCCGGGGTGGCCGCCCTGGTCCCTGTGTCACCTCCTGTGCCCTGATTCCGCAGCATCCCAGCCTCCCCAGCCCCGTGGCAGGACCCAGATGGGGATTTGGTGACGCTGAGCTTGGGCTGTCCCAAACCGAAGCTGTTGGTGGCTTTTGCTGCGCTGTGGCAGCGCCTGCAGGAGAGGGAGGCTTTGGCTGAGAGCAGAGAAAGGAATCACAGGACCACGGGGTGGTTTGGGCTAGAAGGGACCTCAGACCTTCCCATCCACCCCCTGCCATGGGCAGGGACACCTTCCACTGTCCCAGGTGGCTCCAAGCCCTGTCCAAGCTGGCCTTGGACACTCGCAGGGATCCAGGGGCAGCCACAGCTGCTCTGGGCACCCTGTGCCAGGGCCATCCTTTGGTGCACCTGTGCGACTCTCCAGCCACCCTGAGGAGCAGCTCTGTCTAGGGAAGGGATAAATGGCGAGTAGAGAGAGGGTGGGATGGATGCCTGAGGGTCTGGAGATCCCGTGAGAGGCAGGTGGGCTGTAAATCTCTTCCTGGAGTTCAGAGAGCAGGGGGAGGAAGAGATCAGCTGGAGGAGGTGCATGGAGGAAGGGTCTGCTGGCTCTCCTGAGTCCCAGGGTGACCCTGTGTGCTGGGATACATCATTCCAGCCACATGGAATGGCACACTGAGGTTTTCCAGGCAATGGTCAGGAAGTTGGGGACAAGAGGGATGTCCCCTGGAGCGCCCCACTGGTGTCATGGGGAGAAGGGGCATGACCTGGCCAGGAAGGGGTTGGGGCTGATGAACCTTAGAGGTGTCTGGGCTTCCCTGGAGTGGCTCAGAGCTCTTGGAGCGTGCACTGCACACCCCTGTGAGAGGGTTCTGTGCTGAGCACCAGCCCCCAGAGAAGGCTGTGGGGCACAGCTCACACTGGAGCTGAGCTCTGTAATGAAACCTGGTGCTAAATGTGCCTGGTGCACCTTGCTGAACCCAGCACCTCCTGCCTGCCCACAGAACCCAGCCTGGGACATCTGGGTCCCTGAACCACAAGGGCCGTGCTCCTGTCTCCCTGTTCACAGGGCACTTGCTAAATTCTGATGCTTTTGTGCATTTAAAAAACCCTCCTGCTGGTGGAAAGCTGAAATCCTCCGGGCTGGGAGTTTCTGTAAGGGTAACCCCTCTGCCTGGAGTGCTCTGCAGGCTGCTACCAGCCTGATGGGCTTGGAATGCTCCAAAATGTGCTTGAAAATCCTAGAACAGGATAGAAACAGAATATCCAGAGTTGGAAGGGACCCACCAAAGTCCAGCTCGTGGCTCTGCCCTGGACAGCCCTGGGAATCATCCCAGTGAAATGCCAAAGCCAGCTCTGGGAAATGGGCTTGCTGGCATGTTCAGGTTCTCCACCCAGCCCCAGTCCTTGTGCTTTTATACCTCTATTTAAATGTCATCCAGCTCAGAGAAACTCAGCTGGCTCCTGTCCTGCTGCCCCAGGTCTCCCCCGGGAGCGCAGCCTGCCCGGGCAGTAATTGCTACAGCAAAGCCAAGTGATGTGAGAGCTGTGCAGGTCAAACCTCTCCCAAACCACATGTTTGTGTGAGCCTGAGCCACCTGCCCCTGGGGCCGGGCTGCGAGGGAGAGGAGCTGCAGCACAGCTGAAGTCACCACGTCTTGTTCTGCCAGGAGGGTGCCCTGTGCCTGGCCAGCTCATCCCAAACGGGGCTGGGGGCTCGTGGGCAGGGCTGGGGGTGCTGTGGGGGTGCATCTTCCTCCCCCTCCCCCCTCCGTGCACCCGCGCACATCCCCAGATGCAGAAACAATCACGGTCATTATTCCTGCCATGGTGACAGTGACAGTGGCAGAGATGCCAGCTTCCTCACACAGACGGCTTTATTTCATCTCCTCTGTTTTTCAAAGCCTCTTTCATTTTGTATGAGGAGACAGATGTGAAGGGCTGCAGGCTGATAAATTCTGCTGTCTTATGAAAAGAGAGGGTGGGTTTTTGTTGTGGTTGCTGCTCTTCCTCCCTCCCTCCCTCCTTCCCTCCCTCCCCAGCTCCCTCCCAGCCGCCTCTTGGCTGTCGAGGGTGCTCCCTGCTCCAGGCATGGATCGCTGGCTGCTGGTCACCTCTCCAGGCCAGGGCTGAGTGCCCTGGGTGGCCTTCCCAGGGCTGGTTTTTGGGGGTAGAACCTGGAGCTGTGGTGATGAGCACCTAGTTGGAAGGAACGCGAGGAAAGGAGCCCAGGGGTGCAAATGCCTCCCAAAAACATCCCGCCCATCGCGTGGGGAGGAGCTGAGCCCGGCTGTGGAGGCAGGGCTGAGCCTTCCCAGGGGGTACAACCCAAATCCTCGTCCCACCGGGGCTGTGGGGTCAGGGATGGGCTGCCGCGGTCTGTGCCAGTGAGGAGCAGCCGTGGGATGGGGAGGGAGCATCCAGCGCCCTTTTATGGGGCTTTTGGAAGTCTCTGCTCTGTTCCTCTGTCTCCCTTCCCGGAGCAGAGTGGCTCCAGTGGCCGGTGGCACTTGCCCTGCGTGGCACCGGGGGGTCCCAGTGCAGTCCCCCTCCCTCCCCTCCTGCTCTGCTGACGATGGTGCAAGTTTAAAAATAAATTGCTCCATCTTTAATTGCGGTTTAAATAACTGCTTCATTTTTATTTAAATGTGGCTCTGCAAGGCTTGGAGAACAATTAGGAGAAAATACAGGGCATTGCTCTGGTGCATGTGTTCAAGCATATAATTAATTTTTTTTTTTTTTTTTATTATACTGATGTTTGCCGAATCTGGAAAAAGATCTTATTGTTCCTCTTGATTCAGTCACGCAGAGGATCTACAAATACACCAGCCATTTCAGGGCTCCATCTCACAAGCCGTGGAGCCCTGGTGCTGGCACGCTCAGGGGAGGCTCCTGGGGTCCCTGCCCTTCGCTGTGACACGGCCACACCTCAGCCCTGAAGAGGGGTGGGCTGGTGTCTGCAGGGCATCCCCAGTGCCAGGCTGGTGGGCACGGGATGTGCCCTCAGCCCCTTCTGAAGGATTTCTGTGCTGTTTCAGAGCCCGGAGCCCGCCCTGGGGGCTCACCCGGGTGAGGATTTGTGCTTTTTTGTTAATAAAGAGGCGTTAAAAGGCCCATCCACGGCTGGGGGATGTGGAGTGAAACCTCTGCAGGGCTCGGCGTGACCCAGGGACCTCTCCGGGGCGAGGTGGCCATTCAGGGCTGCAAATGTCATTCAGAGTCGATAGGGATTAGGTTCCTGAGTGCCCGACATTGCTAAAGTGCTTCTCAAAGTGCGGCTGGGAGGAAGCTTCGTGCGGTCCGGCAGGCTCTGAGCTTATCAGTCAAAGGTGCTTTGCTTGGTGACAGAAGCCACTTGTGGTAAACAAGCTGCTGGCCCTTTGGACCCCTGACAATCTTTTAACCATTTATTAAAGCAGCTACGAGCTCTTCTTGGAAATGAAATCTTAATAGCGAGCGTGGCAGAGATTTTTCACAGATGGCAGCACTGCCAAAAGCAGGCATTCAAGAAAACATTCATCAAAAACATTCATTTCTTTCAAAAAGAAATTGACGTTTATAGCGTAGACAAATTTGGGACTCATTTGCTTTGCCTTTCAGTTTCGGGATTTTTAGAGGTCACGTTTTTCTGCACCTTCGAGGGTTAGAAACTGGTGTTATTTTTATCTGGAAGCTGAGATTCTCGTGTAACATGTCGCCAGGAAATGGGGCACGTGGAGAGAGGCTGGGGTATTGCAGGACGGGGGGGATCAGCAGGGGATCACAGAATCGTGGAATATTCTGGTTTGGAAGGGACCCACAAGGACCATCAAATTCCTGTCCCCGCACAGACACCCCAACAATCCCACCCCGTGCCTGGGAGCGTTGTCCGAATGCCCCGGGAGCTGTGGCAGCCCTGGGGCTGTGCCCACCCTCCCCTGGCTGTGCCCCAGGGGCTCCAGGCTCTGCCCTGACTCCTGGTCTCTGTTTTTTCGCATGCAGATGGTGCCCAGCTGGCTCTCCCGGTGATGGAGAGGCTGGCAGGGCCCAGCGGGAGCTCTATTCCCTGGCACGGTCGGGCAGGGAGCTTCCACATGCCCTGGGGAGCATCCCTGGAGCCCACCCTCACCCTTCGGCGAGGCCGGGAAGGACGGGTGTGCCCTCCCTCCTTAAAAAGCCAGAAATTCCCTTAAGAGGGAGCAATTCATTCGCAGCTCATCTCCATTTCATCTGAAGGCTGCACCACGCTGGGTTTCAGCCTTGTTATGTTTTCTCTTGAGCAATACCTTTTATTTCTGCAGTGTTTAATATTCCTTTCCAGAGCCTCCGTTGCCTGTTCTGGGTCTTTCCACTGAAAGCAGCTTTAAAACTATAATTTTTCGTGGCTGAGCATGTCACAACCAGCTGGGTCCTCTTTGCTTGAGTGCTGTCGCCCCTCCCCATCCTCCCCGTGCCCGCTCTTCCCTCCGTGCCAGGCATCCCTAGTGAGGGGTACCCTTCACAGGCAGGCTCAGCTTGAGGAGAAGTGGTTTCTCCTGCCCAAGCCAGCCTGGTGCTCGGAGCTTGGCACTGTGGAGGGCTGAAAATGCTGCCACGGGGCTGGGGAAGCAAATGGTGGTGCAGGCACAGAGATCATCCCTGCGCTGGTCAGGGGGAAGGATGGGTCTGTGTTTCACCATCCCTGGGGAGTGAGAGGAGGGATGGGTCTGTGTTTCCCCATTCCTGGGGAGTGAGAGGAAGGATGGGTCTGTGTTTCCCCATCCCTGGGCAGTTTTGGTGGTGGCTGAGATGAAAACTCCGTGCTGGTCATGGTATTGCCTTCACCAGACCCTGCTTCAGCCCCCGGCTGATGGCTTGGAGCTGCTTCCCCCCGCAAGCCAGCTCTCCTTTGCAGCAGGGAGGAGCAGCGTGCTGCAGGCAGCAGAAGCTGTGGCCCGCGCTGGGGATGCCCCTGGTGTGCTGTTTGGTGTCCCTGTGACTCGCAGCCCGTGTGTTTTGCGTGGCCCTGCCAGCCGGGCTGTGCCGGAGCCTGGCGCTGCAGCCGCGCTCAGCGCTGCGGTTTCACAGCCGCCTCCCGAGCGCTGATGTTCCTACAGCTTGTTTCACACTCATCCCGATCCCAGGAGCAAAGCTGTGCCTCGGTGCAAGCGCTCACGAGCAGCAGGGCTCGGGAAGCACCCCCTGGGCGAGGGCTGGCCATCGGATCCCCGGCTGTGGGTGCCTGGGTGGGATTTCCCGCTGCCAGGCAGGGTTCAAACCTCTCAGCTCCTCGCAGGGAGGTGATTGCTGCTTCCCCAGGTGAACTCTCTCTGCACCTTGGACCACTTCCATGTAGTTAGCACTGCTCCCTGCACTCGGCTGTTGTATAATCGATCCGACATCCTGGCACGTCCCGCTGTTTGAACAGGAGCTATGGCCACTGCACGCGCCCGCCGGTGTCAGGAATTAACTTCATAATCATCTCCGTGATCTTTCTTGGCAGAGCTCTGGCATAACCTGTCGTGTCTTATCTGGGAATTGCCTGTGAGTTATCGTTAACTCCGGCCTGGCTCGCCGGGTGAGCCAGGGTTTGGCTCCTCCAGAGCTCCGGGTGCCGAGGGCTCTGGCTCCAGTTTGCAGCTGCATAACCACAGCTGGAAACGTGCTGGGGGATCTCCTGCCTGGGGATGGGGAAGGGCATGGAGCACACCCCTCTGTGCCCCCACTGGGCATTGCTTCTGCACCTCAGCTCTGCAGAGCTGATGGTCTCATTTCCCAAAGCTGTTAACAGCACACACGTGTCTCTCTTTCCTGCAGAGTTCTTTGGAGATTACGTTTTTGTTCTAGTCCAGAGCAGATTTAACCAAATGCCCATCTTGCAATGCCAGGCCCTATGAAATGGGAATGGCTGAGTCCCTTCTTTATTTATCCACACGTACACAATGCCCGAAACAAGCTAAAAATGATGAATTGTGGCTAATGCTGCTGCGTGATGGAGATAAGACCATAATTATTTGTTTGGGCAGCTTAAATCAACACCCAAAGCCTGATGGAAAACAGAGTGATAATTTAAATCCCTTTGTGTGGGTCTCGTGGGCTGTGTGACCAAGCGTGAACCTGCAGCAGGGGCTGTGTGGGTTTTGCATCGGCGCGTGGTTAAAGCAGGTCATTGTGGTGTCACGCTTCACGTGCCACCTTCCGAGCGTGCCAGGGCCTGTGCCAGGGGACAGACACGCTCTGGGCTCCTTCCTGGCAGGGTTTGGCACCTCAGTGCTGCCTCAGTTGTGGCAGTTTGCTGTTATTAGGGGTATTGTTTGTGCTGCAGGTAGGAATATGGCACATCCTGCCCGTTCCAGAGCAGGGTCCGGGTCTCCCTTGAAAGCCCAGCTTGCTCTGGCTTGTTAGGAGAGGAGATGGGTGGGTTGAGCTCCAGCTGCACCTGAACCCATGGCAGGGGCTGTAAATTTTTGCGTTCATTATGTTTGTTTTGCCTGGGTTTAATTAACTGATCGATGAAAGCCCATCGAGCCCTGACCTCTCCTGCAGTTGCTGTAAATCAGCTCTGGCCGTGCTGGAGTGGGATCTGTGCATGGTCCCAGCTCCTGAGCTGTGCTGTCCCACCCTCAGAGCTGGAATGGCCTGGCTGAGGGGCAGCACAGTCCACAGGGACACCTTCCACTAGCCCAGGGTGCTCCAAGCCCATCCAGCCTGGCCTTGGACACTGCCAGGGATCCAGGGGCAGCCACAGCTTCTCCGGAGAACCTGTGCCAGGGCCTCCCCACCCTCACAGGGAAGGATTTCTTCTGTTTTGTTTTCCTGGTGGCCCTGGGGGCACGTAATTCCCTTGGAAGGGAGATTTGGAAGCCCCAGTTCCATTCTGCCCTGCCAAGTCTTGCCTCTGCAGCTTCCACACGCTTGTGTTCAGCTCGTTCTTTTCTGATTCTCTTTTCTTGGTTCAAACGCCCTCCCAGTGACTGAGCCAAGCTGAGCAGAGATTTTACCAGAGCTCCAAGGGTTATCCATGGTGGTTTCCAGTTGGAAGTGAGAGGCAGCAGGACCCTGAGACATGTCCCTGTCATTAGACCTGTCCTCACCCATCCCTCTGCCAGGGCCACCTCAGCCTGCCCTGCTCCCCGTGCAGCTCTGTCCCTTGGGGATTCCCTTCCCTCTAAACCCAGGGATTCAGCTCCCATGCCCTGGGCCTTTCTCCTTTTTTCAGAAATATTTTGCCAAAATCTTGCAAAAATGAACTATTTTGTTTTTAGAGTTATTTCCTTTTGATCCCAGCTTTCATTATAATAACTTTTCTTGAAGAAAAGTGTTGGAGAGAGAGACAGTGAGGGTCAGATCAGAGGGTCTGGGCTGGATCACTGAAGAGGGGGAAGAGCTTTTGCATCTTGCATTACCTCTGTGTATTTATATTTCAGTGTAAAGGGGAAAAAACGCACGTATTATCGAATGATGCACTTTTTTATCTTCTTTATGGCTTCTAATGCTATAGCTGGTTTTTTCAAACCACTAAAAGCATAAGCATTAAAGCAATTTTCCAGAGTAATATAGCAAGAGGTCTGCAGCAGCTCTGCAACATTTGATAATAGTTGCCATCTTCAGCTGAAGATAATGATGTTAACAAATGTAATGGGAGTAATGAGTGGAGATTCAAAAAAGCAGCTTTTGTTTAATTTTTTTGTAATGCAAATGAGTTGGGGAATAAAGAAGGAGAGCAGAAAATAATGAAAACTTCATTGGAAATGAGTCTTAATCCTTGCAACCAAGTGCTGGAGGGTAGGAGGGAAGGAGAGGGATAGAAGTTGTGGATCCTCTTTCCCTGGAAGTGTTGGGCAGAGCTTGGAGCAACCTGGTCCAGTCGAAAGTGTCCCTGCCCGTGACAGGGGTTGGAACCGGATGGTTTTTAAGGTCCCTTCCAACTCAAATCAGTCTGTGAGTCTCTGGGGGTGGCTGGGCTCTGTGTCAGGGTGGAACAAGGTGAAATCTGCTGTCCTGGCAGGGCTGGCTCAGGTGAGCAGGAGGAGTCAGCCCCGTGCCAGGCTTTGCTCTGGTCTCACCTCTGGCACATGGGCAGGGCTGTCCAGGGTGGTTTGGAGTCCCTGGAGGAGTCCAAGGAAGGACTGGATGTGGCACTCAGTAGGTGACAAGGTGAGGATCAGGCACAGACTGGACTCGATGATCTCAGAGGGCTTTTCCAACCTCAGTGATCTTGGGATTCTGTGAGTCCCCAGCCCAGCTCCTCACAGCCTGGGCCTGGGGCTGGTGGCTTCTCCTGCCTCAGCTGCTTTCAAGCAAAGCAAAACTCCCTTCCTCTCACTCCTGGGAGGCTGGAAACCCTCTGCTTTCTGCTCCTGCAGCACCTTCCACTTCAGAGTGATGCCAGCTGAGTTCAACCTTGTGACAGCCCGGCGACTCCCTCTCCCCCTCAGAACAAGCGAATTTGCTTTATTTAGATTGACTCCCAGCCCCAGTGATAGGTATGAGGCTGGCAAATGAGCATCCTTGTGATGAGGACTGGCACTTATGCATGTGCAGAAGATTCAGGTCTGTCAGCTTGTGTCAGCTCGCCTTCCACGGAGTGTTTAATCTCCTCACCCTTGGCCAAGAAATGCATTAAGAGATCTGCAGAGAGTGGGAGCTCGGCAAGGGAGGGACGTCGCTCCCTGCCCCGCTCCTGGAGCGCCCGGGAGTGATGGGATGAGGGCAGCGGGAGGAGCAGCAGCCTGCAGGAGAGCTGCGGGCAGCTGGAAACTGGGGGGAATTGGCGGAAACACCTCCTCTTCCTCCTCTCGGGGTGGTTTTAGGGGTGTAAACGGAGTGCCGGGAAGGAAGGCGGTGTTTGGGGCAGGGCTGGCCGGAGCAGGGGGTGACCCCCGTGCCTGCGCTCCGGCGATGCTGCGGCGCTGGGGCCCGAGCTGGCTCGTGCTGCCAGCGAGCAGATGGTGGCCACGGCTGCGTGAATGTCCTTGGGCATAAATGTCCCCGGCCCTGGGGGGCGGGGGGATGGCGTCTGTCCCCTCTCGGTGCTGCCGCAGCTGCAGGGGCGGTGGGACGGGACCCGCTCCAGGGAAAAGCGGAGCTGGCTCGGATGGAATTTTGGGTGCCCGCGGGCCCTTTGGCACAGCGCCCTCCCCAGCATCGTCTCTCCCTGCGCTCCGAGCGGCAGCAGCGTCACCCGGCCTGGCTGGGGTGGCACCGTGGTGTCACCGGGAAGGGACACCTGGGGTTTGCGTGTCACTCCCTGCCACGTGCGAGGTGTCTCTGGGGACCCTCGGGTCACAGTGAGGATGGAGGGACGTGGCTTTGGGCTGAACCCGTCTCAGGGGACAGCCATGCTGTAAACCAAAGAGACTTTCACACTTTTCTAATTTTCCTGATTTTTGGTTGCTTTGGTTTTTTTTTTTTTCTTTTGGAAGGGCGAAGATGTGAGTTATCGCATCTGGCTTTGCAATTTACAGCTTTTAATTAATCTGAAATTTCAACGTAGAGTTTTACGATAAGCAGAGGCATCTCAGCAAGCTGGGGAGGAACCTTAACGATGATCCAAGATGAATCTGCAGGATGAGATATCAGTGCAATAAACAGGGCTATATAAAACAGGACTGTGAAGTAAAAAATGCTGAGATATCAAGGCAACGATCTACAAATGAGATTTCTTTTTGGAGCCCTTCCCTGCCTCAGGAGTGCTCCTCTCCTGTGGGCATTTGTCAGCTGTCCTTTGGTTGTCCCAGCAGCTGCTGCTGCTAAGCTGTCCGTGTGTGATGGACACTCAGCCCATCTTCAGGGCACCTTTAGGCCAAGGCAGGAGGGGTCTTTGGAGCAAGGATGGTCTGGCATGGCTTGGGTGAACTGCTCCAGCCTGGAGAAGGATCCAGCTGGAGCATCCCTGGTGTTTTGGGCCAGTCAGGGCACCCCTGGCTGTGACACTTTGCTGCTCTTTCTTGCCACAAAGGGCCAGAATCACTCTTCCTCTCCTGCCCTGGATGCAGGAGCTCTGCTGGGTCTGCATGGCCATGCCCACCACCTGGGCCTGGTGCCACTGGGTTCCTTGGGCTTGCTTCTCTCCCAGTTTAACTACCTGCAGCTTTCTGAGCAGTGCATTATCCTGTGTTTTGCCTCTCCAGCCACCTAAAGCCCAGAAAATTGCAATAATGAAGGGTAATGATACGGTGTGGGGAGCAGGCTTCCATTTGAAGTCTCTTAAAGTTGGATAAACACAGGCAGGAAGTGTTTGTTTACAAATATTTTCTTGTCAATGAGTGAGGAGGACAGCAAGCTCCTTTTGTCTCTGACAGACACATCCTTTCCTTCCCTGAGCCTTCCTCCCTGCTCCTTCAGCTGGGCTGAAGCCCTCAGGAGTGGGATGGAACGTTCCCCAACCCCGGGGGTTTCTTATCCCACCCTGAACTGCAGACCCCAGCCCCAATGCCCACAGACCTCGCTGGTGGCACTGAAGGTCCCTCCGAGTGTCCCTCCCCCCGATGGCTCCTCAGGAACGTGGCTCCTTGTGGCGTGAAAATCCCTTTGGAGGTGCAGGCGAGGGGCAAGCCGGGAATTTGCTTTTAACATCAATATTCAGAAATAGTGTGTGTGAATAATTGATGGTCCTGCGAGCTGGGGCTTGTCTGTCTGTCACAGCAAAGCAGAGGTGACAGAGTGACAGCCTGGGGTGGGGGGAGACTCCTGTCCCTCCCTGGGGCACCACCAGAGTGGCTGCACAGGGTGGGATTTGCCTGGGCAAAGGTTGCTGGGCTGCTCTGGCTGCTGTTGGTGTGAGGGGACCCCAGCGTGGGGCAGGGGTCTGCCCGTGGTCCTGGGCAGGGACAGGGATGTCCTGTCCTCCAACCTGGGCCATGGGACTTCCAGCAGTTCCTCCAGCTGCTCTCCAGGTCCTGCTGCGCTGTGGTGGCCGAGCCACCGATCTGAACATTTTAGGTGAAAAATAATCTGTCGGCAGGATTGGCCTGGGCTTAAATTAGCTCTCACAAGAAGAGCTTAACCCTCATTGCTGGGTCAGTGTCTTCTCCCTCCCCAAGTCGACCTGGCTGTGTGCTGCTGTCCCCTCTCTGGTTTAAAGTCAGCTTTTACTCTTTCTTTTGGGCATCCTTTGTCTTCCACAGTTCTGTTCCGAGCAGGCAGAGCCTGCCATGTTTGCTGTGAACCGCTGGCAATTAGACCAGAGTAGCTGTCTCCCTAATGATGCCGTGCTGTGCAGCATCGCTGCGGTGCCTGCAGCAGGAGGGACACCGTGCCCGGGGAATGTGGGTGCTGCAGGGGTGGTGATCCACGTGGTGACCATGGGATGGTCAGTGCGGTGTGGGGCAGCCCTGCTGGAGGCAGGCTGGGCTGTGAAGCTGCTGCAGGTGGATTTACCTTCCCCCCACCCCGAGCAGGTGGGACAGGCAGGTCACTCCACGGGGCTCAGCCTCCCGCCAGCCCTGGGCGGCAGCAAAGCCTCGCGGTTCCCCCTTCAAAGCCTCCAGCACTCAGTGCACGGAGCAGGATGGGGAGAAAAGACCTCCCCCAGCCAAAACTGCAAAGGAGAGCGAGAGCTGGAGCCTTTATAGCCGGAACCCTGAGTGGGAGGGAGGAGCAGGGCTGAGCTCCCGCCGCTGCCTCTGAGCCGCTCTACAAAGCAGCTCCCAGCTTGGCGAGCGAGATACAGCGAGAGGTTCGCGAGTTGTGACCTCAGCAAATGTATTAGACGGGAGAAAAGAGCTTTTTTCCTTCCCCCTGTTCTGGTGTCAGCGTAGCCGTGGCTTTTAAACCACATTATACAGGCTTGTCATCCAAGATAAAATGTTATTAAGATAAAATGCTACACAGGGAGCAGTAGGGGACTTCCCACTGCCGTATTTCAGCGCTGCCGTAGGACCGCGCTCTGCCGCTGGCACGGAGCCGTCGCCTGAAGCTGGGGCTGCCGGGGATGGAGCAGGGGACGGATGCGGTGTCCCCCCGCGTGTCCCCAGGGCGGTGGGCACGGGGAGGTGCTCCCCAGAGTGTGTCACTGTGCCCGAGCATCGCCCTCCATCCCCCTTGGGCAGCCTGGCGAGGGGGAGGCGAAGGCATCAGGGCGGCGGCCTGCGCGGAGCTGACAGCGAGCATGTGGGCGGCCGAGGGGCCCTCCCGGGGCCGCTCCTTCACGGGTCAGGGCTCTCGCAGGCTGCCTCCCTCTCCTCCGGCCCCTCTGCCGTGTGTCCCCACAGCCCCGCTCCCAAAGCCACCGTCTTTGTGTGTTGCCACCGCTCCCCTCCCATCCAGCACCCCACGGTCCCCAGCCACGGCCGGTACACTCAGTGTTGTGTGTCCCCACACCGCTGCTGTGTGTCCCCACGCCACTGCTGTGTGTCCCCACACCGCTGCTGTGTGTCCCCATGCCACTGCTGTGTGTCCTCACACCGCTGCCATGTGTCCCCACACTGCTGCTGTGTGTCCCCACGCCTCTGCTGTGTGTCCCCACACCGCTGCTGTGTGTCCCCATGCCGCTGCCGCGCCTCCATCCCCTGCTCAGGGCTGGCACAGCCTCTTTAGCCCCGCTGACAGCCCGTCGATAATATTAATGTACTCCAGCCTCCGTTAATGTCCGCGCGAAGTCTCCTCCTGCCCTTTGCCATCACTTTTCCATCACCAGACATTTGCGCGGCACGGCTGTGACATTAATCTGCTGAGCCGTGCTGGCAGCGTCAGCGCGAGTGGCTCTGGAGCGCAGGTGCAGAATTTTTGGGGAGATTTCCTGGCCAGCGTGGCAGCAACGGAGATGTTTAGGTGAATCCTTTAGAAAGGACTTGAAAAGAGCGGAGATGTGCGCCCTGCTCCTCGGCGGCTGCAAAAAGGAGAGGGCAGGAGCATCTCACCTGGGGCAGGTGTGTGATCTGCAGGCAGAGCACACACCAAAACATGGAGAGGGAAGAGCTGCTTGACCTGACACCAAGGCAGAACAGAGAGAGGGAAGAAAGGGGAGAGGAGTGAGCTGTAGCTACAAGGCTGGGTAATCCCTCTGTTGAGCCCAGCGAGTGCTGTAGCTGGAACATGAACTTGTCCTGGGCATGTTCAGCTTGTAAGAGGGATGAATGTAAAAGCAATGCTGTTAGCTGCCTTATTAAAGGCTCGGGTCTAAGTCAATACGCACGTGTCCCAGGTGGCTCAGGGCTGTAATTCCTAAAGCTTCACACTTCTCTGCCAGCACTGTGTGCTTGGAGGTTCTCCCTGCCAGTTAAACCCTCCCGCCTCTTTGCTGTCCTGGGTTTGCATCCCATGTGTGGGGGGAGGACTGACCTGGGGCTGGAGAGAGGCTGAGAAACCCCCCTGAGCTGCCAGCACATCTGGCCCTTGCTCTGGGACTCACCCCAGTCCTGGGTGCTGCTGGAGGTGGCAGTGCCAGGGTGCCCTGTGGTGTCACACCTGGTGAGACAGCTCAAGCTCCTGCCCACAGTGCCAGTGTCATTTCCAGCAGCTCTCCCTCCTGCTCTGCCCGAGTGTGTGACATGGGGCTGGCACTCGTGGTGCCAGCCCCGGTGTGTGGCACTCGTTGGATGGTGGCCACAAACAGATGCCACCACCTCTGGTCATCGCTCGGGTCCTGGCACTGCTGGAGTGCCTGTGATTGAACGTGTGGGGCTGAATGCCCGAGCATCTGCTGTGTCTGCTCTGCTGAGAAAACGTGTGCAGGCAGAAGGAGGCAGTCCCTGCTGGTGCAGGTATTTCCCCACCCACTGCAGCTCCTCTCTGCCTCCCTGAGTGCCAGCCTGAGCGGGGACCCACGCAGGACCTGTGCTCAGGCTGCCAGGGAGGTCCCCTGATGAGGAGTCTTGGGACTGCCACATCTGGGTGTTTTCCATGCTTTTCTTCCCTCTCCTGTCCTCTTCCACTTCATTCCTCCACCCCATGCCACAGGCTGCCCAGAGAGGCTGTGGCTGCCCCATCCTGGGAATTGTTCCAGGTTGGGCAGGGCTTGGAGCAGCCTGGGATAGTGGAAGGTGTTCCTGCCCATGGCCATGGCAGGGAGTGGAACTGGATGATGTTTAAAGTCAGAACCATTTTGGGGTGACTCTGTGATGCTATGTGTGAGACTGCTGCACCTCTCTGAGCTCTGGGGACCCAGCACTGGGGTCTGGAGGGGACAGATGAGCCTTGGCATGGCACACGTTGCCCCATTAATACCCCTGGGCACTCCCAGCACAGGCAGTCAGCACCAGACACGCTGTTCTCCTAAATAATGGGATTTGGTTTTAACTCGGGGACATCCCTTAAAGCTAATGAAAACCTGTGCTGGGGGAGATGCTTCCTTCTCAGTGGGATCTGGCCTTGTCCTTGTGCCCGATTTACACGTGGGTGTCCAAGCCCCGCCCCGGAGCACCCCCTGCACCGGAGCTTTGGGGCTGGAGGCTGCAGGGGCAGCTGGGGCGGATGCAGCCGGATGGCTCTCAGGGCTGATTGCACACAGGCACAGCTGGTGCCAGGGAGCTGAACAATAAAGTAGCCACTCTGGGCTGATTGGGCTAATCCGCGCTGCAGACCAGGGCCTGTTTTCATTAGTTTTCCTCGATCAAATTAGATTGCCAGACGACAGATCCTATTAAAGCGGGGGAGACCTCCAGCATGGCGTGTCCTGCTGGTCCTGGGACGCCGGCCATCGCTGGCACCCGGAGGGGAGGAGGCTGCTCAGGATGCTGACAGAGCAGCTCCTGGGCACAGGGATGCCTTTGCCCTTGTCCTGGTAGTGCAGCAGGGACTGGCACTCAGGGACACATGGCTCTGGTCCTGCCTGGCACCAGGGCACAGCCCCGTGTCCTTCAGGGAGGGAACTGCCCTCTCCTGCAGGTGCATCACTGCCCACATCCCTCATTTTCAGTACCCTCCCCATAGCCTGTATTAATTTAATTTTGTTTTTAACCCTGCTCCTCGCAGGCAGGGCAGGCCCAGCTGTGGGCTCTGGCACAAGGCTGGTGTGCTCTGTGCCCCAAATAGCAGATTACACTGCCCTTAATCCTTTGGGGACCCAGCCCTGGGGTCTGACCCAAGACACGAGGAATGGGATTTGGGCCTCCTTGGGGCATAGTTCCCAGCAGAGGTGACTGATTGGCCTATTGATGACCTGCTATTGATTAGCCTTACTCTGAGTCACTCAGGCTCCAACCTGCCCATAACCCATCAGTAATTACTTCATCCTGCCCTGAAATCTGTGGCCACAAAAAGATGTCTGTGGGGCAGGGGGTGCAGCTGTTAGTACTGACATGAGTACAAGAGCATGGCAGTGCCACCAGGCTTTGCCAAGAGCCACAGGCTGCTCTTCCTGGTCTTTGAGATGGGCTGGGTGAGGCTCGATGTCTTTGGAAAGGGTTGGGCTGAATGGGAAAAATCTTGGTTGTGAGGGACCTCCTGTCCCTATGAACCAACACCAAGCCATGGCCCTACAAGTGTTGAGGGTCTGGGACTGGCTGGCTTGGGATGTGAACTTCTGCAACCTTATGACTTTGACTTTGAAACCAATTCCTTACCAGTGCTCAGGAATGGGGTTTATTTTATGCAGCCAACGTTTCTTCTCCTTGATTGAAGAAAGAGGCAGTGCTGGGGCGGGACAGAGTTCCCAGCAAGAATAATTAACAGCGGTTTTGCTGCCCTGCTTATTGATTCATTGTGGAGTTACCTCTTCCAGGAGGATTTCCATGGAGTTACCTCTTCCAGGAGGATTTCCAGTGTTACCTTCCCCAGCACGCCGGGTAGTTCCATGTAGGAATAAATGTTTCAGCTGCCCCATAAATAATGGAGAAAGTAAAGATGTTGTGTAAGCGGCGCTCTGGGTTTTGCCAGGAGGGACGCAGTTTGTTGTGAGGGTTTTTTGTCTTGTTTTGTTGTGGGATTTTCTGTGCTTCTGTTTTACCTTTTTCTCTCCCCATTTTTTTTTTTTTAATCCCTCGAGTCCAACATGGAGAGCTTTGTGGGGGGGGGGACTTGAGGAAAGGGAAGGAGATGAAACTCTTGAAATTAAGGGAATTCTTGTGGGTGCACTGGTGATGCTGGGGAGCACCCAGTGAAGGCTGGAGCAGCTGGGCTCCCAGGGGAGGTGTGCCTGGACGTGGGGAATTCAGGGGATATCGGCTTTACTCTCTGGAAGTGTTAAAGCTGCAAAGCTGTGTTTTAATCATGGATTTCAGGAAGGAGCAGAGTCAGCAGGTCTGGGGCATGGCTGGTGTAGAAGTCCAAGCTTCCCAAAACCTGGCATGTTGAGACCCCCACTCTCACCGTGTGATCCTGGGTCTTTTTGTAGTGCTTTGACACAACCCAGCAGCATGAATGAGGGAGAGGATGGCCTGCAGGGGTGATGTGTGTGCCATGGGTGGGACATGGAGCACTCTGAGCTTGGTGCCAGTGTGAGCAGCAGCTGGTTTGCAGGGGTCCAGGGACACGGAGGTTTTCATTTTCTGTGCCTGAGGAGAGCCAGCAAGCTCCACCTGAGTTTTTATCTCTAATTCACCTGCACCTTTATTCCTCCCGGTCTGGCAGCAGTGATGAACAGTCCCGAGTACTGCAGGGGGCTCACATTGGCAGCCTGCAGTGCCAGCCCGGCCTCCAGGGGCTCAGCAGGGCTGGTTCTCTGCCCGTGGTGTGACACATTCAGCACTTTGTGATGCCCTGAGCAGCATCCGGACACGGCAAAGTGCTGCTGGGCAGGAGCTGGCTGGAGGCAAAGGATGCTCAGGGCAGCTGCGGGAACTGCAGGTTTCAAAGGAAACTCGGCTGGGACGAGAGGGGCTCCCACTGCTCCTCCTCCTCCTCCTCCCGGGGGCAGCAGGCTGTCCTCCCCTCTTCTGGGAGCCAGCAGCTTTGTGGGCCACCCGGCAGCCCCACGTTCAGCGGGGGAGTGGATTAGGAAGGGGCTTTACTCCTCTGGTAGATGAGTGCTTTTAAGCACTCGTGTGTTGTTGTGTGTCCTGCTGAGAAGAAGCCAAATGTTCCGACAGCTGGCCAGACCCTGGATCAGGGGGACTTGAGCTGTAGGTGTTGCAAACAAGGTCTTAATTGATTTATCAGGACGCATGACTTTTAATTTTATGGTGGAGTTAAGAGCTTTGCCCCAAATCAGGGGGAAGGGGAGAGAAGTGAGCTGGTGCAGTGTCTCTGCATCCATAGGCTGGGATCTGGGTTTGTAGGGGACTGTGTATGGCAGGGAAGTCCCAAATCCCCTGCTCCTCTGGGCTTTCCACTCTGCCTCTCCCTCCGAAAAGCCTAAAAGGACCTGGGACAGCCGCTGGCACCGGGATGTGAAGGGCACAGAGATGGCAGTGCTCCCTCCCTCCCTCCTTCCCTCCCTGATTCTGCTCCAAAGTGGTGGCGAGAGGAGGGGAAGCGCTGAGGGGACCTTCTCCTGTGAGTGGCAGGAGCATGAATATTTCACAGCTCTCCACGGGCCCGGCGGGAGCCGATGGATGTGGGGATATAATTTTGCTTGACAAGTGCCACAATCCCAGGGCTTCCCGCTCCCTGCTGCCCATCCTGAAACGCCGGGGGAGGGAGAGCTGTGTCACCTGGGCATCCCCTGGCAGCGTGCCGGGCTTGTCCCTGTGCCTGTGCTGGGCTTTTCCCGGTGCCCAGAGCAGGGGCCGCGCGCCGGGGATGCTCAGGATGTCCGAGGTGCAGGGAGGGAGTTTGGAAGGAGGAGCTCTGCAGCAAAGCGTGCTTTTCCTCTTTTCTGCTGCTTAGTTTGGATGCAACTTTCTCGGAGGCTGTCCCGGGAGGTCCGGGGGCTGTGGCACCTCCCTCAGTCCTCGTGTCGTGCCCGGCCCGGGCGCAGGGCGCTGGCCCCGCTGTCGGGTCGGGGACAGCGGTGGCACCGCGGGCACGGGACGGGCTGGGAGGGCTCGTCAGGCGGAGACGGCCACGGCCCCGACTCGGGTCTGGCCTCCATCACTTCCTGTAGGAAATCACTTCACTTAGCCAGATGTGAGTGTACAGCCGCGCTGCCCGCGGGCTGCCCCGCGCTCCCCCGCCAAGCCCCAGCCTCTTACGCAAATCGCTTTTCACGCTTCCTTAATTGAAACTGTCAGATGGGCTTTACCTTTTTTTTTTTCCTCTTTTTTTTTTTTCTTTGTGTGGTGATACAGACGTATTAATTCCACTATGGATATCCCGGCAGCTAGGAGAGATCAATAAAATGAGGTTGCATCTGTGACATATATATTACAGGAGCGGCACCAGCAATATTTCATCGGGAAAGCCGAGCCAAACACGCGCGTGCAGAGCCCTGGAGAGCACATTCGGCCATGCAGAAGGCAGAGTTATCGCTTGGCTGGAGTGGCACTGGATTTCTTTGCCCTCCTGCCACCCACCTGGCACGGGAAGGGGGTGAGGAGCAGCTCCCAAGCCCTCACTCCGCTCGTGTCTCTGCACATCTCTTGTCCAGGATCACAGTGTGGGTTATTTTTTGGCATGTTCTGAGTTCAGGCCAGTCTGGACCTGTGGGCACAGGGTGCCCTGGCACTGTGTCGTGGTGCTGGTGGCACCAGCTCCCGCCACCCCGCACCCCACGCTCACCTCCCTCCAGAAATCCCCACGTCGGGGATTTGCGCTTTGATTATTTTCAAATACTGGTTCGTGTAAAATTTGATTTGAGGAAACATTTTTCTCCCACATGCTGTAGGATTGAGGGCGTGTAATCCCTCCTAAATCGCCCGGACGAGGTTTGTATTGCAATGCCGGTATCAGAGCTAACAAAAGGGGATTAGACGGGAAAATTCCGCGTGAAAACCTGCCGCTCTTTGAGGGCTTTTAGTACAAAGAAGATAAGATAGGTAGAGCAGAGCCATTTTTAACCCAGATTTTAATGCACTCAGTGCCTCTCCTTCCAAGGCAAAGGAGAGGGGAGTTGGCATTCCTTTTAACCCTTTCCCTTCCTCTGGCTCGGAGGGGCAGATGCTTTGTAGGCACGGCAGTGCAGGGCGAGTGCTCTGAGAGGTGCTGGGCAGGAAAAGCTGCCAGGGAATGCCCAGGGCAGGGTTTTATTCCCTTTCCAAGCAGATGGTGGGGAAGTGTGGAGCTCCGTGGAGCCCCCAGAGCTGGGCTGCACTGACGGCTGCGTGCTGAGCCGCAAATCCTCACTGTGCCACTCAGCCGGGGAGCCAAACACATCCCCACCTCACCTGCCCGCAGCCAGGCACGGTGTGTGCGTGTCCTGGGGACAGCTGTCCCTTCAGGAACGGCTCTGTCCCGCCGGGGATGGATAACTGTCCCGCCTGGGCCGTGTCACTCTGCCTGTCACATCGGCGTCAGTCAGAAGGCAGCATGGTCACAGAGACAGCTGTCAACCTTTGCGGGCAGCCAGTGCCTTCCAGGAGCTCAGCGAGTGCCAAGGCGCATCAGGCCAGGGGAAGAGATGCTCCAGGGGGAGATGAAAGGATCCCTTCAGTGGAATTCATGTGGAATAAGCTTTCCACGGGAGATATTTCCCTTTAATCCTCCTTAGCGCTCAGCTGATGCCTTGAAGCATCAGGGGTTTATGTGCCTTTTAAAAATTCATTCTCTCTGCTCTAACAGCAGGTGTGTGTGTGTGTTATCAGCTGCCCTGGCCAGGCCCCTCCGATGCAGGGCTGCACCCTCAGACCTGCTGGGTGTCCTGTCACAGCGAGTTCCCCATGTCACCTGAGCCAGGTGACAGCAGCCTCCCTCTGCTGCCTCCCCTGGCAGGGGTGTCGGGTTACTACAACCACGGGGTTTGGATGGTGAATTTATGGGGGGGCAAATGGAAAGGCATCGTGGGCATCGAGCAGCTGGTGGGACGGGAAAACACCCGGACTGCTGCCTCAGCCCCCATCCATCTGCCCCTGCTAATTGCAGCTGGACTTATAATATTCCACTTATCTGGTCGAGGGATCCATGTTAGTTATTACAATTGATTATCACTAAAACCCGTCTGATACCCAGATTTACAGCGTGGCTGGGGAGCCAGGCGGCCCCCAGCGCTGAGCAGCCAGGGTCTGGCACACCCCTGCAGCCAGGGCTGTCTCTCCAGAGGTGTTTGGCCAAGGAGAAGCTGCTTTTCCCTGGTGAGTCCTTGACTCCCGTGGGAGCAGATCCCGCTCCATGCAGAGTTTTACTGCCTGGTTTACGGTCCTGGGCAGGGTGAGGATGATGGAGCTGCGAGAGCTGCTGGTGCCAGGTTGTTTTTATTGTGCTGTCTGTGTGCAGGAGGTGGTGGCTGCCCCTACACCGAGCCCTGTGGTGCAGGGAGGTCCCACAGATGTTCTGCTCCCAGGCTGAGCTCAGTAACGAGTGCTGCACTGGGAGAACCATCATCAATCTGCTGCAGATTAATCATCACCAGCAGCTCGGGCTCTTGCAGGGGGCTTCTCCAAGCAACTGAACAGAGTTTTCCTGCTGTCCATGAGGCTGTGCCCTCCTCGGCCCCTGGAAAGTCCCAATGGCTCTGGGAGATGTGTGGCCTCTCCTGCATCCAGCACGTGGCTGGAGCTGCAGGAAGGGCGTGTGGTCCTGCTGGGATCCTCCTGTCGTGGCCAAGGAGTGTCGCTGAGGGCCGGTTTGAGGCAGAGAGGAGGTTCTGCAATGCACCCAGAGCTCCCGTGCTCCCTGTGGTGGGGTGGGAGGCAGAGAGGAGCCCCTGCGCCTCCTCAGCTTCACAACAGCTCCGCGGCTGCATGATAAACAACTTGACAAAGTGTTGAAATCCTGAAGGCGGGGCTGGCAGGGGAAGGAGAGGGAGGTCATAATTGCACGGGAAAATAATGAACAGCACTCTTCTTGGAATATGCAGCGGCCTAACAAGAATCGGAAAATTAATTATCTTCTGTAATTAGTGTAATGACCTGCACTATTAGAGGTTATTTACAGCAGGAATAAAACTTCCCCCTGTAAATGTCAGGCTGTGCTGTTGGAATACAAAGGCTGGAGCAAACCTGTGCTGGGTGCAGCGAGGGTCTGGAGGCAGGGCAGGGTGCTGGCCATGTCTGCTCAGCCAGCCCCTGACCCTCACAGGACCCACCTGCACCTGGCACGGGACCTGCTGGCAGTGTCCCTTCATCCCTGCCCCTGGTTCTGTCACCCCCCCCTTGCTTTGTGTCACCTGGGCTTGGCTGCTGGCTCTGCTGCTCCATGGGGACTCGTCCCTGAGCTGGATCAGAGCCTGTCTTAGGTGGGTTCTCCCACCCTGGGCTCCTGAGCTGCCCCTGCCAGTCGTGCTCATCTCCCTCTGGAGTGCTGCCCATGTCCAGATCTCTGCTATTCCCCCTCCTGAGCGCATCCTGCTTCCCACAGGATCCCTCCCCGCGCCGGCTCTGGAGAGCCCCATTCCCTCCCGGAGGGGATGCAGGCGCCAGCTGCGTGTGCACGGCTCAAAATGGAGACATTAGGCAGCTATTGTTCCTCAGCCTGAAGCCTCGGTGGCTCTGGAACTGTCCCTTTTGGTGGCCAGGCTGTGTGAAACGGCTCCGTTTGCAGCATGGGGCACGGGGAGGGTGCGTGCCCTCCTCAGCGGGGTTTTCCCCTCTGCAATGAGGAGCTTGGGGTTGGTTTTCAGAGGCGCCAAGCTCCGCTCATCCCTTCCCTCACCTGGCCACCTTCCTGCTGTCCCTCCCGCCAGCCGGGCTCCTGGTCCTGGTCCCACAGGGAGGGCAGGGTGAGCGGGGTGCTGTGGGTGCCGTCTGCTGGGGAGCAGATGGGCGCTGGTGGCGAGCCCTGGGCGGCGGCGGGGAAGGGCAGGACGGGGAAACGCTGCCGGCGTGGCGAGGGCAACCTGAGAATTGCCTGACATTTCAGCGCCGGGGATCATGGCTCCTGCATTATTAAAGGCTCGGTGATAAAATGCCTTACCTGTCACTGAGAACCGACATCAATAATTTAGTTTGGCACCTGGTGATTAAAGTGAAATAAGCACTGGTCCAACTCCCTTCCCGGCGCGGCGCCGTGGCTGCGCTGGAAGCCAGGGGATGCTTTCCCTGGATCCTGGATCCCGGGGCTGCTGGGCAGTGTTACCCAGGTGGGATCCGTGTGGTGCCCATGCTCTGAATGAGGATGGGGACAAGGCTGCTGCTGCAACATCTGATGTAAGCTCATTGTATAAACAGAACAGAGTGGGGCTCTTGAAACTTGAGAGTGTATTCCTTCCAACAGACCCTTAATGTAATTTGAATGTACAATTGAGGGTTTTTATAGCTTAATATTCCAGTGTTTGTGGTGCATCCTGGAATTTAAGTGTCTTAAACGTAATTATTGTTAATTGCTCGCACGATTCTATAAACTCATCCAATTAAAAAAAAGTTATTAACTTTATAAAATATCGCAGGCATCCCACAGTGCAATATATTTGCAGGAAATAACGGCTGCAGCAGGCAGAGCTGAGATGCAGCGAGGTAAATCAGTCGCACCTTGTATCCCTCCCTCTGCTGGAAACCCTTTGGGGATGTGTTGTCACCCTGGCTGGTGATTGTGCAGGGATGTGAGGACAAGGCCGAGGCCAGCAGGACACCCCAGGAGCTCTGGGGGTGGGAAGGGAATTAATTCTCTTTGCTATAGGACTGAGCAGAACTTCACTCCCTGTTTGTGCTGAAACCACCCCAGCGAGCACCTGGGGGTGTTTGGGGGTTTTTGAGTGGGGCACAAAGTGAGCAGCAGCCCCTGGGGAGGGTGAGAGGGGCTGGAAGGCTCTCAGTGGAGCAGACATCCCTCCCTCCTGGCCTGCTGCTCCCCCAGCTCCCACTCCCCGAGCCAGGACCAGTTGTGGCCGGCCGGGGATGATGATTTTCATCTCAGCCTGGTGCCAGAATTTATAACCAGGGATTTATTGTCCCCTGATTGCTCTGTGCTGCCATTTAACTCATGCCCTGGAAGAGTTATTTAACACAGAGTGAGTGGAGTTGTGCTAACGGTGCCTTGTGCACATACATCTTCTCCAGCCTCCTCTCCCTGTTTTCCCCGTGGGATTAGAATCCTGGGCGCCCGTTCGTGTGGGCACAAGCTCAGCCTGGCTCAGTAGGATTTCAGTTGGAGCTGCCTGGCTTTGCAAGGATTGACCAGTTCCATTCCTGGGTGCCCCCTGCATCTCCCGTTGGCTCTGCCCAAAACATCGCTCAGGTGGGAGCTGATGGAATCCTCCCAAGGAAGGGGGAAGCTGCAGGTGTGTTTTGGGCAGGATCCACATGATCCCAGAGTCTTTTTACCTTTCCATCTCACTGCATTTCCAGTAGAGAAACAAACAATCTGTGGGCAGGGGAGGCTTGAAGAAAGGAAACTTTCTCTCAGATGGAGACAAAATTGAATTCAGTGCGTGACTGAAATGAGAAGTTTCCACAAAAGCTTCATTTTGGCAAAGAAGTATTTCCTATGGGATTGCTTCTATACAAAAGCCTCGGTAAGGAGCTATTACAGCTGGTCAAATGCTTTCTCTGAGAGCTGTTTGTGATACTTGCCTTCCCCATCACCGTCTGCATCCCTTGCTGGAGTCGCTGTCCCCCGTGCAGGGGTCCCAGCCCTGGGGCAGGAGCAGCAGCCACCATCCAGGACAGCCCCAGCTGCCACGTGAGGATCAGTGGCAATTAATCCATCCCCTAAACAGCAGGGTTTGCAGGTAGATTTTCCATCTGAAGTAGCTGCTGATCTAGTGGCTTCTGGGACAGTGACGGGCTGACGGAGAGCACGCATGAAGCGGCATTTGTCAAATTAATGAGGCATTATAAATTATATCCACAATTTTCTCTTCCATTTCCCGCCGCCCCCTCCTGTCGCTGGCAGGGAGAGGGGACCTTGAGGAGCCACTCCCAAGGTCTGTGGGGGCCAGGGCTTTCTGGCAGGGCACCCACTTGGGTCTGGGGTGCAGGCTCAGCCCACCTGGCTGGATCAGGAGGAGAAAAATGCCAGCAGTTCCTTGTTTTCAAGAGGAAACTCGATGTAACTAGTATTGATCTCTCTATTACCTCTGTGAAGGGCAGCTTCATTTTTCAAGCACAACAACCTTTGTATCTGAAATACAGAAATTGATTCTGAGCGGGGGCTGCTGGCACTGGCAGAAGGGGCTGGGCAGGGGCGGGGAGGGTGAGGATGAGGAGCAGAACGAGGAGAGAGTCCCTGCAAAGTCAGGAGACACGCCAGGCTTGTCTGATCGCGTTACCTTGATCCAGCGTGGAAATAAAGGGGCTTGAAAGTCAGCAAATAAACTTTGCTGAAGGTGCTGGAAATAGAGCAGGGAGGCGAGGAGCTGTCGGGAAGGGGGATGAGTTTGGGAAGAGCCTCATCCCTGGCAGGGAAGTGGCTCCTGGCTGATACCTCTGGTTGTGGTGTCGTGTTCTGGGACGGACTGGGGGCAGCCCTGGGAGCTCCCAGGGCGCTGTGGGGAGAGGACCCGCGCCAGCTCCACCAAACGCTTGGAACCCAAGCTTCGTTTTAGGGTTGTTACACTCCTGTTTAATTGGCTCTCGGGCTCCCTGTGCAAGGCGTCCGGTGCATCTTAATGAGGGATTCTCAAAGCCTGGCTTTTTTTTTTTTTTTCCCTGGGACTAGAACGCGGTGGTGTTTAATATTCATGTGTAGCTCTGCTCATTTGAAAGGTAACAAGGGAGTTGGATTCCCTGTTGGCAATGAATCGTAATGGGATCTGGGCTCCTAAATCACCTGCGCATCGCAGAGCTGCCTCCTCTCGGAGTGGGCTGGGCTGGGCTGGGGGCGGAGAGGTCTCCACGGACAGGGGCGATTCCAGGCCAGGGCTGGCGCCGGGAAATGCTTTTCCACAGCACTTGTGGTGGGGATCTGGAGTGTCTCGCCACAAGCAGTCACGGAGGTCGAGTTGTTAGCCAAAAGCAATTGGATGTTGACATGACAGGGAGACGCTGCGGAGCGAGAACAGTTCCTGACAGACGTTCTGACAGAGCTGTTAAAGCCTTGGCTACAGGCAGGGCTTGAGCTGATCTTTGACCATTCGGGCTGGTCCACGTCTGCCAAGGCTGGGATTTTTTTGTGCTTTTGTGCCTGGTGTCGGGTGCTGGATCGGGGAGAGAAGGGAGGTGTTGGGAGGCTGGGTGCTGGCACCGTCCGGAGCACAGATGGCCACAAATATCAGCATACGTGGGGGGGCCTGGAGTATTTGCTGATGAAGGGGCTGGGGGCTGGAGCTGCCTGGCAGTGTCCCCCACTGTCCCCCAGGCCTTTTCAGGGTGTCAGCCGTTCCATCCATGTCCCCTGGCAGCCCTTCCCTCGGCAAAGGAGGGCACTGCCCCATCCCCATGCACTGCATCAGCGTGGCCTTGGAGAGGAAGCCTTTGTGGTCCCTGCTTGTTGGGGAGAGACAGGAAATAGCCATGGGGAGCAGAGCTTTCAAGGGGTTTTTGCTTCCCATCTGCTCCCCTGCCTTGACTGCCACCCCCATCTCTCCGTGCTTGGGGACAGCAGGGGAGGCTGTGCTGGGCATGTGTTGGGAGAGGACCCCCGGGCATCTCCTGCTTGGCCAGAGGGTGTTCTGCTGCAAAATGGTGGCTCCTGGAGTCTTCCTGGGGATAGCCCCGCTGAGCAGATCGCAGCTGTGCCGAGGGGACCACACCAATGTCACCTGCATGCCCTGGCACTGGCCAGGGTCATCCCCGGACAAACCTTCAGAGCTCTGCTGCGCCTGGCTTGTCAGAGAATCACTCCTGTTTGTGGAAACGATGCTTTCCCCATTCCCGTCTTCCTCCCTCCCTCCCTCCTGCTTTTCCTCATTGTCATTTTAGCCTAGATTAAAGAAAATAGGGTGCAGCGCTGTGCGCATGTTCCGAGCGGTGTCTTTTCACAGCACCGTACTGATGCCAAGCAATAATGACAGGTTCAAGCTTTTCTGCATCACAAATGAACTGCATGCAAATGGCTAGTCCTGAATGGAGAATAATTGTCAGCACGGAGAGCCCTGCCTCCGCCGAGCCAGCTCCACCTTGCTTCCGAGGGGAGAAGGCTTCAAACAGTTAACGGGGATGGAGACGTGGAAATAGCGGGGAGCTGCCGTTTCCACTCTGCTAGAGCCTAACCTGTTAGTGCAGAGCTGTGTGAAGAATGTCAGGGATTTGTTCCAAGCGTTATCGAGATGTGGCTTTACATCTGTAAATCCTTTTACGCATCGCAGCTCAGCCGTGAGGCTTCCCCACGTGACGGGCAGCGCTGGCTGCCTGGCCCTGCCACGCCGGGCCAGGGCTGGACGTGCAGAGCTTTCAGGGCCCGTTTTGGGTGAAGCACCCACCAAACATTTTGTTTTTCACCCCATTTCTGGCTGCAGATTGGCCGTAATCTGCTTGTTCTCCCGTGCGAAACCGCCTCAAAGCCTCTTCAGTGTTTTTGCATTGACAGTTTGTGCTCTCGCTCTGTCTCGGACACCTTGATTATCCTCAGGATGGTGTCTGTGGAAAGCCAAGGGTGGGAGCCCCTCAGCTGCTTTTGGCTGACCCCTGGGGAGCTTTTCCAGCTTGTGATAGCCGAGGATTTGACTTAGCACCACTTTGCTCTCCTGCCACAGTGTTACCGGCAGAACCGGATTTAGCAAATGATTGTGACAATCTCCAGCACCATCAGGAAAACATGCTCCATCATTCACTGTGATGTGCGCTGATGAGGGGGAAAAAAAAAAGGCTTGTTCATCCATCAGAAATTCACTGATGCTGTCTCTAGGTGAGCAATTTGCCAGCGTTACCTGGTGTCACTCATTAGACACAAGATGTAACAGTCTCATTTACTCTTCGGGCTTCCTGCCACTTACTCACTTTTGCATTTGACTTTGCACATGAAACTTAAGCTCGTTTTTAGCCTCTGTCGAAGCCGGCTTTCAAATTCCTGCTCATTAAGCCCAGTCCCAGTGTGTGGGCTGCATGCACAGCAGAGAGGCTTTGGAAGCCAGAAAAGTCCCCTGGTGCCTGTTGCAGAACAGTGTGTGCATGTTTCAAAAAGCCAGCAGAGGAAGCAGTTTCTGCCCTCCCATCACTAGGTCTGAACTTCCCAAAACACCTGGGCTTTGGCTGCATTTTAGCAGTATTTTTTTTATGGACTTACGGGCTTGTAACTTTTTAAGACATCCACATTTTTACATCGGGTTTGATTGATGCCTGTAGCCCGTTTAGGGCTTTTTGTACTCAGACATAATAGCAGGGCAGAAAGTGCCAGATTTTGGTTTCCTCTGAGGAAGCAGAACCAGGGCTTGAGAAGGGGCTTCCTGGCCAGAGCTTTGCTGGTGTCTGGAGCAGAGACACCAGAAGATGCAGGTGGGGGATGTTTCAATCCTGAACCCGGTGTTTCCCTTCTCTGTCTCTGCTGCTGGATTTACACAGTTTTAGCTGCTCCTCTTGCTGGACAGGAGGTGTGAGAGCAGGGGGAAGGTGAATCTGTGGGTGCTGCTGCCTTTCCCTGAGCTCCCAAAATTCCCAGCAGCCATCCAGGCCCCCTGTGCAGCTGTGGTGGGCACTGGAGTGGCCGTCCCTCGCAGCAGAGCTCCTTGGTGTCCGTCCCTTCCCACCCTCTTTCTGTGGACAGGAATGGCCCTCTTTGTTTTTTAGAGAGTCCCTCCCATTCGTCTGTCCCTCGCTGCGTCATCCAAACTGCATCCTATCCTCGTGGTTTGCATGCACTGGGTGAATTTAGGATGAATTTCAGGCTTGACACAGGCAAAGGAGCGAGCAAATCGGGTAACGCTGAGCTGAACTGTGAGATGTAGGAGCAAAGGATTGGGAGAGATTCTGCAAGATGCAGGCTGGGGAACTGGCGTGTGAGAGGGCTGGGTTTTGTGCTGAGACAAAAAAAATCCTGTTAGAGGCAGCGTTTGTATCTCTGCATCATTGGTTTAGTTGTCACAGCTCAGCTCTTCAGGAGGCAGAGGGTGAGGAGCAGTTGTCTACAGCCTGATGGGAGGGAAGGTGGTAATCCCTGGGATGTCTCTGCACGTGGTGCTGGAAAAATCATTGTCTCAGGCACCGTGGAAGGGGCTGATTTCTTTGCTGGTGGTGTTTAATGTGGTGTAGAGCTTGTGTGAACCACAGTGGAGGGACTGGTGTTGAGATATGCACGACAGTGATAATGCTGCAAATTCCAGAGCATTAGTGTTATTAAAATGTCAGGCTGATATCTTCTTCAGCATTAAAACTCTTAATGTACTTTATCCTTTCCAACTCGCAGTGCTCCAAGTATGAGGGAAAAAAAGGTGGTTACAGAGCAGAGGATTAACAAGAAAGAAAAGGGGGATGCCCTGATGCAAGGCTGCTGTGCAAATTGCTTCCTTGAGCACTTCAGTCGGGTTAAAATTCAGCAAGACGTGTTCACTTTTGTGACAACAGCCTGGAACTTGCTCGTGTTGCCCAAAGGGAACATTAGCAGCAGCGCTGAGCTTTCAGTGCTGTTGGAAAAGAGCTGATATGGTCACATTGGGACAATAATCCCAGGTGCCCGCACACTCAGCCGAGTGACAGCAGGGAAGGTCCTCTGTACCTGCAGGGACAAAGCTGGCCTGGGGCTTGTGGCCATTGGTGGGCTTTGGAATCACAGAATTGTTTAATTTGGAAGAGACATTTAAAGGCCATTTAGTCCAGCCCACCACCATGAGCAGGGACATCTTCAACTTGGCCAGGCTGCTCAGAGCCCTGTCCAATCTGACCTTCAATGTTTTCAGGGATGGGGCATCTGCCACCTCTCTCTGGGCAACCCGTGTTTCTCTACCCTCATTGCAAAAAACTCGTCCTTACACCTCCTCTAAATTGACCCTGCCCTGGTTTAAAGCCATTTCTCCTCGTCCTTTTGTGCCTATCCCAGTGATTGCTCAGGGGAGAAGCCCTTTGGGGAAAATGAGAGGTATTGATCACATCCACGTGCGTGTTCCGGGCGGTTGTACTCTTCCCCGGGCCACCTCGGATGGCACTGCCTACTCCTCGGAGCTCCCCGGGGAAGTCACCAGATCCGTGGGTGGGAACACTCGCGCTGGCAGCTGAAAGGTTCCAGCGGGGAGGAGGCGATGAGGAGCCGGATTCTTCTCGAGCTGCTCCGGCAAGCTCGGAGCCCACGGAGAGTTCGGGGCACGGAGCGCCCGCTCCTCGCCCTCCTGGAAATAGATAAGCCCAAACTAATTAAACAAATAGGACAAAAACCCGGCTTTTATGGGCTGCGGAGAGGACAGGGATTCCCGCCGGCGGGCCGGGCGCTGTCCGCGGTGCTGACCAGTCCGCGGTGCTGACCAGTCCGCGGTGCTGACCAGTCCGCGGTGCTGACCGGTCCGCGGTGCTGACCTGTCCGCGGTGCTGACCAGTCCGCGGTGCTGACCAGTCCGCCGTGCTGACCAGTCCGAGGGGAACCTCCTCGCTCTCCGCAAATCCCTGACAGGAGGGTGCAGCCACGGGGGTCAGGCACAAGCGACAGGACAGGAGGAAACGGGCCTCAAGTTGTGCCAGGACAGGTTCGGATGGGATATCAGGGGAAATTTCCTCAGCAGAAAGGTTGTCAGGCACTGGCACAGCTGCCCAGGGTGGTGTTGGAGTCACCATCTCTGGGAGTGTTTAAAAGATGTGGTTTGTGGGACATGGTTTGTGCTGGGCTTGGCGGTGCAGGGTTATCCCAGATGGTCTTAGATGGATTTTCCAGCATTAATAATTCTGTGATTCTACATTCCTGGGCTTTCTGCTGCCCTCAGTACATGCACTTTGCACCAGGCTACAATTTTTTCACTATTTTCCCACAAAGGAACAGGCTTTTCCCCAGTATAACTCATTTCCTGCTCACTGCTGCTTCCAGTGCCTCTCCTCAAATGGCAGCAGAGAGGAATCCAGTCCCCAGGCAGTGAATTAGAAGGTGGTAGCTGCTCATTTTTCATCTCTGTGATAAAAAAAAAAAAAAGAAATCTAATGCAATCATCAAAAAATAAAGCTGCGTTTTTCATGTCTTCACCATTAGGAATGTCTCTTGCTACTGCTCTCTTTTCCCTCCTACTCCCAAATTATTGAGGTCTCAGCAGTGTTTAAAATCTCGTGGAAATTTACTTTTGGATGCCAGCGAAGGGGTGGGAGTTTGAGTAATCTCTAGGGCAATAACATTCCAGAAGTGTTGTGTTCCCTTAATAAAAACACTTTTGATTCAGAAACGTAAATGTTATTTTTCCAAAGGCACCCTCCTGAACGGGGCCATTCCTTCTTATCCTCTCACTTAAGGCATTACAACTCTTGGGAAACGTTCTGCTGCTTCAGTGGCCATAACCTGACATTTATTGCATGTGCGGCCACAGCGGCCCCCTCAGATAATTCTGTTTAGGGCTGTGAAATTTGCCTTCAGCCCCGAAATTGAATCCATTCTCTGCTCTCAGCAGCGTGATGGGTTCCTGCGTGTCTCTCTTTCCCAAGGATGTTTGCGGTTATTGATGCTGAGTGCGGCTATTTATCACAGACAATACAGAACAAAGAAGAATTTATTAATAAGTCTCCCGGTCCCATGTGCTCCCCCGAGGAACCTGAAGCGTGCTATTTTCTCCTTGCCCCATTTATATCCACATGGTTTTGCTGCTGTCCACTCGGATTAAATGCTGGCTGAGGGGAAGGAGCTGCTCTGTGGCATACGGCTGGGTTAGAGTGAGAGCTCCAGGAGGATCCTGGGGGTTATTGGATGCCAACAAACAGGGGAATAACCTGGAATTCCATCAGAATGACACCAAGATGTGACCCAGAGGTGAGGGTGAGCGTGCTGGTGGCCCCAAGCTGCTCCAGGGCTGTCGAGGGTTGCTGTGCTCAGCTTTTGGCACAGGTCAGTTTGTGTCAAACGGGGAGGATGTCCACAGGCAGGAGCTGTGCTGTGTCCTGCCGGGTGACAGGGGCCACGTAGGGGCAAGCAGCACCTGCTGGGTGCCTGTGGCCCTTCTCTTGCCTCACTTGCAATCACAGAATCATTTTGTTTGGAAAAGTCCTCCAAGATCGAGTCCAGCCTGTGACCAATCCCCAACTTGTCACCCATCCCAGAGCACTGAGTGCCACATCCAGTCATTCCTTTGACACCTGCAGGGATGGGGACTCCAAACCTCCCTGGGCAGCCCCTCCCAGTGTTTAACAATCTTTTCATTCTTCTTGATGTCCACCCTGAACCTCTCCAGTGCAGCTTGAGGCCGTGTCCTCTTGTCCTGTCAGCAGCTGCCTGGGAGAAGTGACTGATCCCACATTCCTGTACCCATGGTGGGAGCCTGGGACCTCTGTTTGCCCATCCCTCACCCTTCTCTTGCCCTCCTGGGATATTGGCTCAGCAGCAGAGCAGGCAGAGAGGGGGAGGATGTTCTGTTAGAGCTCCTGCCTGGAAAATCAGAGTCACTGCCGTGGGGACACAGTGATTCCTGCTGTGCTTGAGAAAGGGAAGGTGCCTAGGGAAGTTCTGGTGGCTCTTCCCCATCTCGTGCCTCTTTATGCACTAATTAAAGGTCAGTCCCATTTGCATTCAGCACGTTTCTGTCCTTCCCTGGCCGTTTGCATTGGCAGAGGGTTGTTTTCCGTTTGACCAAGCCATGGCTGGAGCCGTCGCCCGGGGGTGAAAGTCTCTGCTCCCACCTTTGGAAACCCAGCAGAGACCACGGTGGCTCAGCCAGCATCTGCAGGAGAGAGGAGCAGAGCCCCCCTCATGCTGCTCACGCTCCCCAGCCCCACAAGGCGAGCATTAGGCATTTATAGGCTTTTCTCCATGGATACATAGCCGGGCACGTTGGTAAAAATATACCCGTGCACGAGTATATTTCTGTGTAGTGCAGCGAAAGCAGCGCGGGCTGCGAGCTGATTCCCTCGGGTGGAACACCAGCCTTCCCTCCCAGCGCTTTCAAAGGGGAGCTGTGCCGATAATTAGTGCAAATATTTTGAATACAGAACTCATCATGGGCCTTTGTCGCAGTGACAGGCAGTGACCTGAGATACATTTCTCCTTTCTTAATGCACCCGGAATATGTAATTAAGAGGTGACTAAAAGATTCTTTATCACTCTTTGTTTTCCAACGTGGCAGGCTGTTATGAAATGCTGCCCCCTCCTTCCGTGGCGTTCGGCTCCCCGTGACAAATGCAGGGATGGAGATTTGTTCTGCTCTTCAAATCACTCTGAGTTCCTGCACTTCCAAGGTGTTGTGCCTGCCTTCTGCTTGGCCCAGGGGTTTAAGAGTCAGAATTTGGAGAGGAAGACAGCGTGGGAACTTGCCTGAGAGGGTGCAGGGGTGCTGCTGGAAGGGCACAATGAGGGTGGGCACGTTGCTGCCATCACAAGTGCCCAGCATTTTGGTCACTGAGTGCAGGCTGGAGAACACCTTGGCTGGAGAGCACCTCCAGTGCAATCTGTCCAGGCCCTGACACCCCGATGTGAGGGTGTGAGGGCGCGGGGCCGTCCCCACACCAGCCCAGAGCTGGGATGTGATACACCACGTTAAATGCAGCCTGACAGCACCTGAGCGAGGCTACGTGCAGAACAGATGTCTCCTGGCTGGGGCTGGGGCCGTGGCACAGCGTCACTCCATCAATTATAGATCGCTTCCCTCGCCATCAGCAGGCGCCCGGGAACGGGACTGCTGAAGGAGACATTAAAGGGTTTGAGAGCAGAAGAGAAACTTGTGAGGAGAGAGCTTGAGCTTTGGGCTTGTTCCCCATCTGGGAGATGGTGGAGGGTTGGCAGGGCCTCTCCTGGCTCCTTGGCCAGCTCTGCTGTGCACTCAGAAGTCACAGCATCACCTCTGTGCCCTCAGATGTCACAGCACCTTCCTTGGCAGGACCCTCAGCCCTCACATCGGTGATGGGAAGGGATCCAGGCTGCTCCTTTTTCTCTTCCTCCTCTCTGGGAAGCTCCAGCCTGTGGGGCTGGATCCTGGGATGGCTGCAGCAGCCTGAAAACCTCCCAACCCCACCAGCTTCCACCCGCCTGTTGACTTATTTGTTTGTTTAATTGTCCCAGCTCGCCGCCTTTACCTGGCAATCCCGCTTCATTAAAGGGAACACGGGGCTTTTATTAGGACTGTGGAGTGTCATCCAGTGTTTTCACTGAACGTATAATTTGCCATGTATGAAAACCATTTCCAGAATTAATTTACCTACTGCAAACAGTTTGTATTAATGAAAATGCATTTTTCATGTGGGTTCGCTGGCAAAGCTGGCTGGAGCTCAAGAGCTCACTTTATCCATCCGGCGTGAGTAGGAGATGGAATTTGCTTAAAAAAAATTAAATAAATAACACACCCACCCCCCATTTTTTAATACAATATGGCCCAGCAATAATCTCCGAGGCAGACTGCAAAGGCTGCAGAAAGCTCCATCTGTGGCATTTTAATATGCAGCATTGTCTCCTGTTTTAATATCCCCCCCCTTGCCCGGCTCGTGTTTGTGTAAGTGAGATGCGAGATGCTGTCATCTTCCCGGGTCACATTTTGCTGCTCAAAATGAACAGAAGTGGAGATGGATGCAGCCATGGAGCCCTTCCCATATTAACACGCATATTTTAGAATAATTGATGCTGAATTCATTTCGCAGCCTCGTTTCTCCTCAGCCTTCCCCCACCCCCTCTTTCATATTTGCATGGGGAAAA